>CM029370.1:2609379-2614379 GCA_017165825.1 Hepsetus odoe
CCTTACCTGCACGGTGTTCACAATTTTGGCGACCTGTGTGCACACGCTGTCTAGATGTTTCCGAAGCCCCTGAAGCTCGATGCACTGAACATATAACAAGTTAATAAACAACAACAACAACAACAACAATAATAATAATAATAAATATAAACACAGACAATTATTATAAGAAAAAGTAAATATGAGTAATAATAAAGTAAAATAATTAGAAACCCCTTTTCTTCTCTGTACTCTGAACTAAACTGTTCACCTTGTGCTGTTTGTCTGAGACCTCCGACTGAAGATCCTCTTTCTTGGTCACCTGTGGGGACAGAGAGGAGTGTTCTTTATTCAGTATGAAGCTGATCTCAGATCTGTGCTGTGTGGGTCGCTGTACTGCACCACTGTACCAGATAACTGTGATACTGGTTCAGAATAAAGAGTGTCTCCTCCAGACTCCTCCCAGAACTCAGGGTCTTCAGGTAGAGCTGCTCCAGGGTCAGAGGAGGAGGAACATCACTGGAAGACAAGCAACATGTGTATTTTCCCTTTATTTGAATGTTCACACTTAGATTATACGACATTTAACAAAAACAACAACAAATCTCCATCACATCCATTATTATTAGAGAATATAAAACCCTTTCTGTTCCCTTTTTACAGACGAGCTCTTCCAACATGGAATGAAAAGTGATGGAGTTTTAAATCCTTTATATTTGTGCTTGTAATTTTTTCTCTTACGCGTAGGAAAAAAAAGTACACACACACACACACACACTCTACACACACACACACACTTGTTTTACTCACTCAGTGTGACTCTCCTCGAACTCCTCCGCATCTCCGATGTGAAAAACAACTGAGGAGAGAAATGCAGTGTTTCTCCATGTTCAGCAGAAACTGATGAACTGTTGATCTCCACAGCTGGATGAACTCTTCAGTATTAAAGTCGGTGTAAAGTGTGAACCCACCGGGTTTAAACCCTCCGCTACTCTCAGTGTGGGACATTTCTGTGCTGGAATCGAAAAAGGTGTAAAATCAACAGATATAAGAGTGTATCTGGGCCTGGGTTCTCGTGCACGCGTAGATTAACGGGGCTTGCGTTTGAACTTCCACAACGTTCCGTCTCCGTCCAGCCGTGACGTCACAGGTCGCCACTTCAAAGCAGAGAAAACGCCTCGTTTCAGATCAAAGTGTTTCATTTTAGTCAAAAACACAAACACGCGATCATAAAGCTGCAGGTGTTCTAGTGTCAGTCGGAGCAGCGCTGAGGTTAATGTGTTTAATGAAATAAACAATTCCTATAAATAATATTTCCTGTAATCTAATAACAATAATGATCCATCAATTACAATTAACAAATACAAAACAGCAAACTACAATCATCAAGTATTAATAAAATCCATTAATATTTTAAAACAAATATTAATATAGCATCTGGATATGTTCAATAACAACAACAACATTAATACACACACAATAATAATAAAATTGACTACTAGACATAAACTGAAAAACGTGATCTCAGTTTATACAAAACAATCCATTATATTTCCACACAACTATATAATATTCGTGTGATTATAAATAAAGGATTATTATTATTATTATTAATATAATCACTGTAACAGGAAACAATTTTGTCACTGAACTGGAATTCAGAATGCAGCTTTTAAAATGATAAATGTTTAACTCTTGTAAAGACATTTTATCCAGTAGGATAGAATTATAAAATTATAAAAGTTAAAGTAAGTGTTAATTTATCTGTAAAAGCTACTACACCAGAGATAAATTAAATTGAACTGGATATTTTATATAATAAATGATTCTCCCCCTGTGATGCTCTTCCTACACCTGAAGTCAGTGAGCGGTCAGAGGTGCAGAAAAGTTTCCATTTCAGAGTCTTTGTTGTGAACAGTTCTTCTGTCACTCAATAAATTAGAGCCGCACTAATTTACTCACTTAACTCCCAGTTTCCCAAACCTACCTAAGAGCTTCTCTCTTTCTTTTCTTATTATCAGCAGATTCCTCCATTCTCAAGTTTGTATTCATTTACAATTGTATTCATTGTTAGTGTGTGTGTGTGTGTGTGTGTGTGTGTGTGTGTGTGTGTGTATGTGTGTATGTGTGTGTGTGTGTGTGTGTGTGTGTGTGTCTGTGTGTGTGTGTGTATCTGCCCTGTGATGGACGTTGCTCTATTAAAGCTGGGACAGACTCCAGAACCATGACCTGAACAAAGACAAGCAGATAAGAAAACGAGGAGTGAGTTTCATCCTATACATCAGGATTAAAAGAACTCATATTTTAGCACAGTTTTGAGAGGGAAGGTTTTCCAGCAGAGAGCTCAGAATAAACTCACATCTTCAATAATTCACCAGCTCAGTCTTAGGAGAGTCCTCTAGACTAATGAGCACTGAGCTGCAAAGGCATCTGATTACAAGGTGTCCTCTGTCTCCCCTCTAGTGGCCGGGAACTGTCTCACAACTGACCAGCTGGAAGGTGAGGATTTAATAATTTAAATGTATTTGTAAAATGAACCTCTTTGGTGCCCACTTTTGAAGGCCCATACTATAATTATTTTTTAAAGTCCATCTGTAGATGCTTTTCAGCTTGTAAATCACTAAGGGAAAAGAGAAATTTTATTAAAAAAAACAACAACACATACTGAGCTCTGATGTTTTGTTCCAGCTCAAGCAGCTTGTCTGGTGATTTTTTTTCTATGTCTCACACATGACTGGGTTTTGGGTGGGAACTGCACTGTCAGTGGATGAAAGGATGTATTTCATGTTTTCATATCCACACAAAGCAATCATCCAATAGTGAAAGTGAAAGAAATAGGCTATAATATAAAAATAATGTGTGATAATAAGTTCCCACCCCCACATGTTTCTTCAGAGAGGTTGCCAGATGACAATTCCTGATTCATGAAACAGGAGGAACTTTATCTCTGGACTGTAAAGTACCACTTCACATGTACAGTATCAATATTTATTCACTAGTGCTCCATGATGGAGAGCATATTCATGGAGAGGTTTGTTTGACAGTAAAGGGTTTTCTCCCCAATTATTTCTTGCTCCATTGACCTGCTGAGCAGTTGTTACTGTATCAATAGTAAAATTAATCAAATAAATTATTGAAATAATAATAAACAAATGCAATGTTTGTTTTAAAATAGTGATTTTATATTAGTTTCCTGTAAAATGTATAACATGAATTTATTTATGAAGTTTTAACACCTGCAGCAGGAGAGCTCTCCGAGGTGCTGAAACCCTCTGACCCTGTTCAGCATCACTGCACTGCTCCACGGTATCACCACCAGGGGCGACCTTTCTAATCCGTGATCCATAAACCAGTTCAACACCAGCTTTATTCTCAACTCACAAACTCACCACTTCAGGGGTTTTCCCAAAGACAGCTAGTTCTGTGTGATGTTCCAGACACAATACAACTTATATAAAAGATGACTTAGATTTTACTGCAGTCACTGATTTAACTTAATCATTTTGGTGAGTTTGGCCATTGGTGCACAGTGATTTGCTGCGACAGATGCTCTTTATTCTATTTTATTTTGTTTTTGTTTTTTTTGTCCTGGAGTTTGTTTTCAGAGAAAACTAATATTCTTCACCTCGGTAATAAACTACATGCTACTGTATGTAATTTAAATTGGTAATATAAATTAATATAAATTAATATAAATATATATTAATATAAAATATATATTAATATAAATTGGGTGTATGAATGGAGCTAAGATGAAGCATCAGTTACGATTCAAGAGTCTGATGGCCAGAGGACGGAACCATTTCCCATCCCTACACTAGAACTTTTTAGTTCCCTAAAGAACATCAGATAAGAGGTTTCAGTTCAGCATTCTTGAACACTCATCTATAAATGCTTAAGGAAGAAAAAATAGCACTTTGGCCGAAATGGTCTCAAGTTACCTTGCAGAACTTAGTTCTGAACCTCATGATACACATCTAACTCAGGGGTTGGAGATATTTAAAATGTGAGATTGCGGAACAGTAGTACTTAGGAAGAGTTGAAGAGCAAGAACATTGGTGATGATTTATGAGAAGATTATTGCCTTTGCAGTAGTGTTTAGTGGTCCTGTCAGAACTCCTCTTGCTGCTGAAGAGACTTTCAGCCTCAATCTGTGCATTGTATTGCTTCAAGTTTCTTTCAGAAAACCAGAAACCACCAATACACAGCTCGACCTCGCCCTTCCCTTTCTCCCCTCCTGCCTGTTTCACATCAAGACATAAAGAACTCTGCTGGGTACATCAGCTCCTCCAGTCTTGTGCTGCCTGTGTTTGTGTGACGCCACCCAAAATGAATGATCTCACACTTTGCCTCTTATCCATCTCTCAGTCATGCATTATCGATCCCATTCTTCATTCTTCTGGCCTCACATGACTTTTACTTAAATCTATATTGTTAATTGTGAGTGTTTCAATAAATTAAAAAGCTGTGGCTTTTATTTTGAATGTCTGGTCTGTGGGGTTATCTGGACAGTATCTGAACCATGAATAAATCAACTAATCAGAAATCCACAAGAACAGAACTTGTTTCATTTTATTGTTTTTATAAAGTTTTGTAAAGTCACCCTTACACTTAAAAAGATTTCCCACAAGCACCCTATGTTGCCATGGCCACCACAGCAGTGTGAAATTATGAAACAGTTGAAAAAAGTGCTGACCACAGCCATCCAGTCTCACTGCACACTGCACTGAGATCAGCTATGCAGAAGAGAGGAGAGAGAGATGCATGCTGGGAACATACTGTCACATGATGAAAACAACTTAACATATAAGTAAGTATGCACAATGATGTCACTGATGGTGGATCAGTCATTCAGGGATGGTGGATGCTTGCTTGAAACAACACACACATACACACACACACACACACACACACACACACACACACACACACACACACACACACATTTGCTTGTTGAGCTGATGACGCAGTGATTAGAGTGTGTAGATGCCTGTAGGTGTAAATAAACGTTTACAGTCTCT
>CM029370.1:2619379-2624500 GCA_017165825.1 Hepsetus odoe
ATACAGGTCACAGGACATCTTGTGTATCACACACATCTAAACCTTGCCCTTCTGCTCACAATATTAGAGACTACTTTGCTGGAACACAGTTCCAGGTCGAGACTCATCTTGCATGGTGCAGGTCATTTTCATTTTCTAGGACCTTCATCAGTGCTTCAGTTTTGACCCAAAGTCTGGCTTTATTTCTGGAGATATATGTCTGATATATTTCAATTAGTAGATCACTCTCACTGACGTGTTCAAAACTCTTGAGTCTGATAAATGCTGTGATAAAGTTAACAGCCCTTTAGCAGTGATATAGACATTCTAGTTCACATGTGATACCAAGCTGGAGTGAGACTCATAAAAGAGTTAAAAATCTTACAGCTCATACAGGAGGGTCAGGACTGCTGTCCTGCTGCTGCTCCCACTTCCACTCTGAACCTCAGAACTTCAGCGCTGAGGACACAAACCAATCAGTGGGACACTGGGAATGGACACAACTGAGAGATCAGTACAGAAACACAGTTCAGCTGTTTAACACTCATAAAATAATAATGATAGAAAAACACTTTATTATATTCATCTGTCTTGTTTCTACACTCATTTCCCATTTCACCACTTTGGGAGCTTTACTGACTGATTCTCTGTATTTTATTAAACCCTTCCATTAATCAGAAGTCAGGACTGTGACCACCACTGACATATCAAGTGTGTGTGTGTATGTGTAGCCTAGGGTTTGTGTGTGTGTGTGTGTGTGTGTGTGTGTGTGTGGGTGGGTGTATGACTACACACTGTTCTTTTTATTAGACTCATCTAACCTGATTGGCTGAACTACAGATGTAAAGTTATTGATTGTTCATCAAAAGCTGTACAAAATGTTCTTCATCATCTAGTCTACCCGTTATCACACACACACACACACACACACACACACACCTACACACATACACACACACACACACACACACACACACACACACAATACCTACACACACACACACACACACACACACACACACACACACACTTCAGGGCTGTGTCCCAGTTGAGCAGTGATGTAAACTGAAATTGTTCACAAAGTTTAGATTTAAACTCCACTTTATATTCCAGACTAACTCTACACTGTTGGTAGTTCAGCTTCAATTCTGCAGTGACAGTAATAGTTGGATTAATAGTGAATCACTGGTTAAATTGATGAGTGCAGAGGAAGGAGGAGTGCAAACTCATACTCATCACTCACTGATGAAGGAAAACACTGAAATGAAACTTCTTCTTGACGTTGTCCGCCTCACCCATGTTCATACGGGGATCATTCCCAACATGAGCCTTAGAACTGACCTTAAAAAAGATCAGCCGACACCCGAACACCTGCTTAGGATCCTGTTTGGTCTGATTTAATTTTCTGATTTGTATTATTAGATGTTCTATTTGGAGAAGGTCTGAAACGGAGCCGTAACTGCAGTAATTCAGCTCTGAATGAATTCTGATGACTGTCTGTAAACGTGTTCATGAAATAAACTCTGAAAATGGAAAGTTTGATGGGGGTGGAGTTTGGCGAGAAAAGCACCATGAATTTAGTCGCTGGCGGTTGTTTGGAGAAATATAAAGGATATGATGGACAGGTTTGTCCTCATGAACTGGTGTTAAGGTAGATGTGAGACGCTGAAAGAAAGGTGTTAGTTTAAAAAGGCTAAAGTTATAAACACATTATATCAGCACCAGGGTTCGACCACCTGGTAGACTGGTTCTGATGTTTGTGGGACAGTTCGCCTCTGATCAACAGCAAGACATTGTCCCCTGCCTGGTCCTGACATGCTGAGTGACAATGTTCCTACACTTTATTTGATTCAGAAATTTGAAAGAGAGACGGGAACTGATCACATGACCTCCAGCAAGCAGTGTCTCCCTGAAAACACCCCGGAATCAGAAACACAGTAATAAAGGGACTGTAACGTGACGGTGCGGGTTGGACATCAGTGTGGAGCCAGGAGTCAGGAACAAAACTCTTTATTATTCATAGTACCAAAACAAGATACAAGGAACTGCAGTCGTGGGACTAAAACAATATAAGGACCTGTCAAAGCCACTCATGAACTTCAAGCTTTCACCCTGAGAGAGTCACATTGTTTCTGACTCATCGGGCTTAAAACAGCAGCCCCACGTAGCACACCCAGTTTCATGAGCTCAGGTGTGCTTAGTCAGAACAGAGCACCCTCTACCGTGCCCAAAACACACCTCACCCCTGACATTCACCTTGATGACTGGGATCTTTCTCCATGTTCTAGTAGCTGTGGTCTATCACACCAAGAGAACCAAAGATACAAACTATATAATCAAACCCTGATAATCATTGTAATGATTTCATGTGTGTTCACTTACCAGAATAACTGATTCCAATCCATCAGATCCTGCTGATCTGATCCTGAGATGAAGAGTGATCAGTTTAGAGTAGTGCAGTTCTGCATCGCTGTCATGAATTCACCATTAAACAAATAAACATGCTGAAGACACAAGCTGAAATACTGGTCTTCTTTCTTCTTCTTCTTCTTCTCTTCTTATTATTATTATTATTATTATTATTATTATTATTATTATTATTATTATTATGTCTTTAGAAATCATCATTTATATTAATGTATTATAATTTCAAAAACAAACTTTAAGATTTGGAAATATATAAAATGTTTTTATATTATGACCACTAATATTATTTATATCAGTTTAATTATCATTTTTAATTTATGTTACATAAATAATCTGAGCCAGGAGTTGCTCACCTCGACTGGGTCGTGTATTTTCCCAAATGCGATCATTTTGATCTGATTAGCTGACTTATGTTATGTAATCCTTAAGTAATATATACTATGTTTCTTATAGTTAGTCCTGTTATGAACCTTGGATTAATTCCACACTCATGTACTCTTATTTTCCTGAACTACTTCGCATTGCAGAACTATATAATCAGGCTATGAAATTCAGTTTCTGAACTTTTCAGTACTGAACTCAGACTGTATAATGATGTATAATGAAGGTTTAAACACAACACCACTTTATTAAACACAACATTTTATTAGAACTATATACAGAAACAGGTTACTGTACAAGCACACACACACACACACATATAAACACACACACACACACACACACACACACACACACACACACACACACATACACACACACACACACACATACACACACACACACATATAAACACACACACAGCTAAACACACACACACAGCTAAACACACACACAGCTAAAAGTCAATAAACACAATATTTGATTAGAACAATATATACATAAACATTACACACTAATAAAACCAATACTGCAATAATGATAATAGTTATTAATACTAATAATACTGTAGCATCAGGCCAATTCTAATTAATTAAAGTGAAGGGAGTGGAGGACCTATGTGCTGTAGGATACACGCTGTTGTTCAGACATCAGTTTCTGAAATGAGAAAACACAAGAAAGAATGTTACTGTACAAGCACACACACACACACACACACACACACACACACACACACACACACCCATACACACACACACACACACACACACACGCGCGCAAGACACACACACGCCACAAGCACACACAATAATACCCACACACACACACACACACACACACACACACACACACACACACACACACACACAGAGCTGAAAGTAACGAGTGTGGGAGTTAGTTTTGCATGTTTGGTGAATCTGCCATTTACAGGTGAACACTGTTTGGAAAACAACAGGGTTTGTGCTGAACTGTCACTTTAACCGATCACACACACATTCTGAGACACCACACACACTATACACACTCTTTACACACCTTACCTGCTTTCTGTTCAGTAGATCACTAATCCTGAACTGCAGCTGCTGTCAGAAACAAACACACACAGTGATGTGATAAAAATGTGTTTTAATAAATAAAGTAAACCTGTTCTCACATTGCTCTCAGGTCACTGTGAACTCCTAACACTGAGTCAACAGGACGACATTCTGTGTTGGAGGGACTCGTGTCCACACTCTAGGACTGGGAGGTGGGTGGGACTGGGAGTGTTGAAATATGCTCATGTTACAAAACTCTTAAAGTGGAGAAATGATAGCTTATAATCTGACATTTTCCCTTTAACTTAATGTAAGAGTGAAATGTAAACAGTAAAGCTACTTTACACTTTACACCAAATCATAAATCTGAACAAAAGACACAGGAAGTGGTTCAAACTCACTTTGTTCATGAGTTCCACTTGTTGACATCAGCCAGTTGAGCGCCACTTTGCTCTGTGAAACAGACACGAACAGTAGCAGTTCAGAACCTTCAGCAGATAATACACACACACACAATAATAATAACACACACACACAACACACAGCCTTACCTGCACGGTGTTCACAATTTTGGCGACCTGTGTGCACACGCTGTCTAGATGTTTCCGAAGCCCCTGAAGCTCGATGCACTGAACATATAACAAGTTAATAAACAACAACAACAACAACAACAATAATAATAATAATAAATATAAACACAGACAATTATTATAAGAAAAAGTAAATATGAGTAATAATAAAGTAAAATAATTAGAAACCCCTTTTCTTCTCTGTACTCTGAACTAAACTGTTCACCTTGTGCTGTTTGTCTGAGACCTCCGACTGAAGATCCTCTTTCTTGGTCACCTGTGGGGACAGAGAGGAGTGTTCTTTATTCAGTATGAAGCTGATCTCAGATCTGTGCTGTGTGGGTCGCTGTACTGCACCACTGTACCAGATAACTGTGATACTGGTTCAGAATAAAGAGTGTCTCCTCCAGACTCCTCCCAGAACTCAGGGTCTTCAGGTAGAGCTGCTCCAGGGTCAGAGGAGGAGGAACATCACTGGAAGACAAGCAACATGTGTATTTTCCCTTTATTTGAATGTTCACACTTAGATTATACGACATTTAACAAAAACAACAACAAATCTCCATCACATCCATTATTATTAGAGAATATAAAACCCTTTCTGTTCCCTTTTTACAGACGAGCTCTTCCAACATGGAATGAAAAGTGATGGAGTTTTAAATCCTTTATATTTGTGCTTGTAATTTTTTCTCTTACGCGTAGGAAAAAAAAGTACACACACACACACACAC
>CM029370.1:2625000-2690858 GCA_017165825.1 Hepsetus odoe
TTTTGTCACTGAACTGGAATTCAGAAAGCAACTTTTAAAATGATAAAAGTTTAACTCTTCTAAAGACATTTTATCCAGTAGGATAGAATGATAAAATTATAAAAGTTAAAGTAAGTGTTAATCTATCTGTAAAAGCTATTACACCAGAGATAAGTTAAATTAAACTGAATATTTTATATAATAAATGATTCTCCCCCTGTGATGCTCTTCCTACACCTAAAGTCAGTGAGCGGTCAGAGGTGCAGAAAAGTTTTCATTTCAGCGTCTCTGTTGTGAACAGTTCTTCTGTCACTCAATAAATTAGAGCCGCACTAATTTACTCACTTAACTCCCAGTTTCCCAAACCTACCGGCTGGAGCTTCTCTCTTCTTTTCTTTCTTATTATCAGCAGACAAGCAGATAAGAAAACGAGTGAAGTGAGTTTTCATCATATATCAGAGGATTAAGAAACTCTGTATTTTGAAAGCACAGTTTTGAGAGGAAGGTTTTCCAGCAGAGAGCTCATGAATAAACTCTACACTTAATAAATCACCAGCTCAGTCTTAGGAGAGTCTCTAGACTGAGGAGCACTGAAACTGCAGCTGCATCTTGATTACAAGCGTGTCTCTGTCTCCCTCTGGTGGCTGGGAACTGTCTCACAGCTGGACCAGCTGAAGGTGAGATTTAAAAATAATTTAAATAAATATTTGTAAAAGACCCTTTGGTGCACTTACTTTTGAGGGTCTTACGTGATTATTATTATTATTTTAAGTCAACTGTAGATGCTTTACAGCTTGTATCAAATCTAAAGGGAAAAAGAAAATTTTATTTAAAAAACAGCATCACATGCAGCTCTGATGTTCTGTCCACTGCCACGCTCCAAGCAGCTTGTCTGGTGATTTTTTTTTATGTCTCTACATGGCTGGGTTTGGTGGGAACTGCACTGTCAGTGGATATGAAAGGATGTATTTTCATCTTTTCCTTATCCACACAAACAATCATCAATAGTGAAAGTGGAAGAAATGGCTATAATATAAAAATAATGTGTGATAATAAGTTCCCCACACAGCAGAAGTTTGCCAGACATTAATTCCTGATTCATGAAACAGGAGGAACTTAATCTCTGGACTGTAAAGTACTAATTTCATGCTTGCAGTATCAATATTTATCTTCACTAGTGCTCCATGATGTAGAACATATTCATGGAGGTTTGTTTACGGACGGTAGGGTTTCTCCCAACTATTTCTGCTCCATTGACCTGCTGGAGATGTTGTTAATGTCCATCCATCCATTTTGGGCAGCGGTGGCCTAGTGGTTCGGAGGATTGGGGGTTCGAACCCCTTCCCAGTAGGTTGCCCTGAGGTACCCTTGAGCAAGGTGCCTTCCCCATCACTGCTCCCGGGCGCTTTCAATATCAGCCCACTGCTGCACATGTGTGTATGGGTGAAATGCAGAGAGCGAATTTCCCTCGATGGGATTATAAAGAAAAAGTTATTGTGTGATTATTATTATTTTCTGCCTTGCCCAAGCAGGGTCGCGGGGGAGTGCTGGTGTCAACTAGCCGCACACAGGCGAGGACAGGGGCTAGCACCTGGACAGGTTGCCCGGCCATTGCAGGGAGGAACATTACAGGTGGCACCTTGAAGTACATTTCAGAGTACCTCAGGAAACCTATTGGAAAGAAGTTACGAACCACCAATCCGCCCGACCAACGCCTAACTGCCCAGGCTACGCTGCCTCCTGTTGTTACTGTATCTAACCGTAAAATTAATCCAAATAAATTGTAAATAACATTATAAACAAATACAATCTTTATTTTAAAATAGTGATTATATGCATGTCTGTAAAATGCTATACTTGTGAATTAATTTATGAAGTTTTAACACCTGCAGCAGGAGAGCTCTCCGAGGTGCTGAAACCCTCTGACCCTGTTCAGCATCACTGGACAGCTCCATTTAACACCACCAGGGGGCGACATTCTAATCCGTGATCCATAAACCAGTTCAACACCAGCTTTATTCTCAACTCACAAACTCACACACTCCAGGGGTTTTCCTCACAGACAGCTGAGGTTCTGTGTGATGTTCGAACAATAATACAACTTGCTATATTAAAAGATGACTTTGGAATTTTACACTGCAGTCACCCTGATTTAACTAATCATTTGGTGAGTTTGGCCATTTTAGGTGCTCAGTGATTTGCTGCGACAGATGCTCTTTTATTTCTATTTTATTTTAGGTTTCTTTTTGTCCTGGAATTTGTTTTCAGAAAACTAATATTCTTCACCTCATTAATAAACTACATGCTGAGGCCTTGCTGGAAGCTTGCCTGTCAGAGCTGGGCCACTAACCTCTGTACTGCCTCACTTTAACCCAAAGGTAGTGAGATGTGCGGTCCTCCATGCTCTCTCTGTTAATATAGAACAGCCCTGTTTCATCTGATGGCCTGCTCTGCTTGTTAGCTCCTCCTGACACTCCCCTCAGCACCAGGAGTGAAGCTTCAGCTCAACACTCCAGCGAAACTCCAAAACCACACCACATTAATCGCATGGGGAGATGCTGCCATGGCTGAAGTCAGTGGGAATGTGCAGCTTCTATTTACAAAACTAATTCCAGATCACACAGTGACTCCTGCAGCTCATGTCCAAAACTAGAATCTCAGATTTGTAAACACCAAATGAAACACAGAGAAATATTCCTGCAGATCTCAGAGACAAAGTGCTACTAGCCTATATCCAGATATATTTGTTGTTTATTTCTAGAAGTGAAATAGAAAATACTGTTCCTCAGGACCATGGGGCTACATAAAACAACATCTAACATGACTCAGACACACCACAAGACAAGTGCAGACAGGACTAACTTAGTGCAGACGAGCCACCAGCGCCTTAGTTGCGGAGCTGTACAGAGCAGCAGTCCTAATAAGCAGCATTGTTAAAGTGCAAGTGCAAATTAAATAGTAATAATAATAAAGTGTCTGTGTGCAAAACAGCAAGAGGTAGATAAAGTGTTGTATGAATGGAGCTGGAGGATGGAAAGCATCAGTTATGATTCAAGAGTCTGATGGTCAGGGGTTGGAACCGTTTACCATCCCTACACTAGATTATTTTAGTTCCTAAGAGACATCAGATAGAGTTTCAGATCTATAAATTCTTAAGGGGAAGAAAAACAACACTTTGGCTGACATGGTTCAATTACATGGGGGCACTGGATTCTGACTAATGATACATCGTCAGGTAATGAGGGACGATTAACACAAAGAGAGATCAGGGAGTGGGTCTGTTTTTATTCAAAGAAATATTTTTGTCAGTTTTCATGTCTGACGTGATGATTGATTTCTCCATCAGCATTATTTTGAGTGGTGGGGTGGTTTAAGTGGTCCTGTCTGAACTTCTTTGCCACTGAAGAGACTTTCACAGTTTCAATCTGTGCATTGTGGCTGCTTTCAAGTTTCTTTTCAGAAAAACCAGAAACCACCAATCCACAGGTCGACCTTCGTCCTTCCCTTTCTCCTCCTGCCTGTTTCACATCAAGACATAAAAGAACTCTGTTGGCACATCCCAGCTCTTCCAGTCTTGTGCTGCCTGGCATGTTTGTTTGTGACCACCCAAAAATGGAATGGATCTCACCTCTGCCTCTTCCATCTCTCAGTCATGCATTATCAGTCCATTCTTCATTCTTCTGTACTCTGCATGACTTTTACTTAAATCTATATTATTAATTGAGTGTTTCAATAAATTAAAGCTGTGGCTTTTATTTTGAATGTCTGGCCCCTGTGTTTATCTAAGCCAGTATCTGAACCATGAATAAATCAACTAATAGAAATCATAACAACACAATTTGTTTCAGTTTATTGTTTATAAATTTTATAAAGTCACCCTTACACATAAAAAAATTTCCCACAAGCACCCTGTGTTGCCATGGCCACCACAGCAGTGTGAGGTATGAGCAGTTGACAAAAGTGCTGACCACAGCCCCAGTCTTTGCACACTGCACTGAGAGATCAGCTATGCAGAAGCAGAGAGAGAGATGCATGCTGGGAACATGCTGTCTCATGATGAAAACAAACTAACATATATGTAAGTATACAATGATGTCATGATGGTGGATCAGTCGTGAGGATAGTGGATGCTTACTTGAAACAACACACACACACACACACACACACACACACACACACGCACACACACATTTGCTTGTTCAGCTGATGACACAGTGATCAGAGTGTGTAGATGTCTGTAGGTGTAAATAAACATTTATAGTCTCTCACTGCAGAGATAATGTCACTGATGATGGAACAAAATTAAAAGGATTTAAGGCAAAAATTCTGTTCATTATTCTTACTTATTTATTTATATTTTAACTAATTCCAAATAATGAATTAATTCTTGAGAAATCTTCATCTGACATTACATTGCTCGGCCACACTGAGCGTCCTTGAGAAACAGGAACATGTGTCTATGGTACCACTTTATATTAAGTGACTGTAATTACTGTGCAGTACAACTTTAATAAAGCATTAAATACAGTGTAGTACTGAGAGTGATATTCACTGTTACACTCTCAGAATAGAGGATACACCTTCAGTACTTTAGTTACAGAACATAATTCCATAATTTTCCACTGCAGTTTTTGCATCAATGTTCATGACACTGCACTACAGCGTCAGAGACGATCAGTCACTCAGTTCAACAGATCAGCTGAGAGAGGTACAGGCGTAGATTCTGGATACTCTGGCCTGTCCCAGTCTTTCTGCCATCTCTGAGTCTCCTTGCACAGAGCAGCAGCAGCGTCACCCCTGAAGCACTCTCTTGATGACACTGGCTGACCACAGCTAACGGCTGAAAGAAAGAAATGCAAAAGTGAGAAGTCACACTCTGCACTGAGTCAGTTAGGCAGGGGAGTGAGGAAGAAAAGAGATGCATGCTGGGAGCACACTGTCATGATAACAGAGTGTGTAGAAACCTTTTGATATGAATATAACTTTACATCCTTTATCATTGTAAAGATGATGACACTGATACTGATGCTCGTTTTTAAGTTTATTATTATTCATATAAAATAAATGAGTGGAAATAAAAGACTGTCAAAACCACAAAATATAACTCTGTTTTCATGCGTCTATGATAGTAAGACATTAATAATGCATTAAATAACAGTGTAAATATGGGTGATTCACTGTTACTCTCAGAATAAAAGATGTACCTTGGTACTTACTTCCGCGGCAGTTCACTTGTTTGCATAAATGTTCCTTTTATTCAAATATACCAACCACACACACACTGCACTGGCGTCAGTGATGGTCAGTCTCTAATAAGTGGGAAATTTAAGGAGGTTTTATTTCCATTAATGTGACGGAAGTGACTGATATATTAGACGGGCTGCAACGGACTGTGGGTTATGTATGATGTAGCCATCCATCTATATGAAAATTGTCTCATTATGTAATACAAATAGTGGGTGAAGATAATATAAATTAACTCATTTGAGGATCTTGCTGTTGCTATTTACCTTTACCTTGCTGTTTGTCCAGAACTGCTCTTTATTATCCTAAAGTTGGTCTGAAAGTCAAAGAACTCACATTGTTGTTTGCAGTCATAAAAACACCTTCACTCCCTCACATATCGCCTCCTTAGAAACACTGGTGGAGGATGGGTGACAAACCTTTAAAGCACATCAACCACAGTGTCCAGTGTTCACTGCTGGGTCTCAGGTGTGGACCAGGATGTTGACCATTTTAGTGTCTGAGGTAAATTCGGCTTGTTCTTTCTCCTCATCTCAGCACATTATGATTGGTCGTCTACAGATTAAACTAAATGTCAGTGGTGTATTTGTGTCTGTTTGCTGATGGTCAGATATGAGTCTCTTCTCAGCACCTCTACTTCCTTTCTGCTGAAAAGAGTCTTGCAACTATAATATTATTAGTTAAGAGTGACGTAGCTCTACTCTCTTTGTATGCACAGCAGTCAAACAGAAGGTTCTAGATTAAGTAGATCAGATGTTGCCTGCAGTGTTTTTAGTGTGTATATTTGATCCGCCATCTTTTCCTCTCAGAGTAACACTCGTGTTTCTGATGTCATAAATATTCCTGTTAACAGTTTAAACAGTGTTCACATGAACAGATCAGCTGAGGAAAGTACAGGATTAGTTTAGGTAAACGGTGTGTTTATGTACAGATACTCTAGCCTGTCAGTCTTTCTACTCCATCTGTAATTCACCCTTAAACACAGAGCAAAAGGCAGCGTCACCCACAAGCACCCTGTGACAACACGCACAGCTGACCACAACTAACGGGCTGGATGAATGTAGATAGATAGATAGATAGCTAGATAGATGTAGATAGATAGATAGATAGAGAAGAAGAAAGAAAGAAAGAAGAAAAGAAAAGAAAGAAAGAAGAAAGAAAGAAAGAAATGCAATAGTGACAGTCACTGCACTGAGTTCAGTTAGGCAAAGTCAGGTGAAGATTGCATGCTAGAGACACTGTCACATGATGACGGTACATTTACACACACATTGCTTACTTGCCACAAAACGGATAAGCAATGATCAGAGTGTTGAATGCCTGCAGATATAAACAGAGCGTTATATCCTGTTTCACTGTAAAGATGATGACACTAGTCATGAAAAGAATGTGGAGATAATATTTGCTCATTTGCGAGTTTGTGTGTTATTTGTATAAAATGAATGAGTGGAAATAACAAATGAATTCATTCTGCAGAATAAATACAAAGATTACAACTGTCAGCACTCAGCGCCCAACCCCAACAGAGTGTTAAAAACACTCCAGTAAAAAATGCTAAAGCCCGGCGCTGAGAAGCCCTCAAGAACCACAACATTGAGGTTTTCATGTCTGTAAAACAATACATTAATAAAGCATTAAATAACATGCTACAACAATAATAGTGACATTCGCATTACACTCTCCAGAATAAAAGTGTTTTGAGGTCTTTGAGAATTTGGAACCCCTGCATCACCTGGGTGGTTCCCTCAAGGGTACGCCTTCAGTACTTTAGTCAGGGAACATAAGTCCATCATCTTACACTGCAGTTAACTTTTGTTTTTGGACAAATGTTAATTAATTTAATTTAAAAGTAAAATTTTAAATGTTTTGAATTTTGAAATACTGCTAAAATGAAGCTGCATGATATGAATCAGAACCATTAATATGTAGCAGTTAACAATTTAACCACTGTTGCACTTTGAGAAAACTACTATTGGGTGTCCTGGTGGAAATTTTAACTAGCTCGGCTAGAATTGGTCCCTTCAGGGTAGCACTTTCAGGACATTTAATTCGAGAATTTAATTCCACCATATTCATATTTATAGGTTAAAAGGTACACATCTGGGAAGCACAGATGTGCAGTGAGTAGTGCTGTCACCTCACAGGGAGATGGTCCTGGTCCTGGTCCTGGTCCTTTCTGGCATAAGTGGACTTGTTCTCCGTGTTCAAGTGGGTTTCCTCAAGTCTGAAGACCTGCATGTCAGGTGGATTGGAGGTCTGCATTGGAAACTTTATATTTTTGCAGATATCTGTTCTGTTTATAACACAAATAGCCGTGCAGTCGTGTCAGTAGAAAGGAAGCAGAGGCCAGTGATGAGTAGAGAACCATATCTGACCATCAGCAAACAGAAACAAATAAATCACTGATGTTTCATTTCACGACCGCTATAACTGACCAATCATAATGTGCAGAGATGTGAAGAGGAGGGGAAAGGCATGATGAGAAGAAAATGTTTTCCACAATAGCATCAAAATTTATCCCTCAGCATTAAGACTGGTAACATCCACGGCCCCACCTGATGCTCGGCAGCTGAACACTAGTCATTGAGCTGGATGTGCTTTAAAAGGTTTCATTTAATCACCTCCCCACAAGCATCTCTGAGAGGCCAGAGAGAAGGGGAAGAGAAAGAGCTAAGCCACATTTCACCAGAGCAAGCATGAGGAAACACATGTGAGCACAGTGTGTTTGTATGCTTGCAGGCCTGAGTTTTCCCCGGCTATCAGATAATTATAATATAAGATTAGCAGTTAGTGGACAAAGCACACAACCAGAAAAGGGTCAGATTCGATAACCCAAAGCACTGGGTTTCTCAAGGCGAGTCTTAGATTAAAGCGCATCTTTAGTTTTAAACACTGGTCAAGGTCAGTTTTCCTTGCATTTTACATTCACTGGTTATTTTGCTAACACTGTATAGATTTCTTTTCTTCTACAGTTATCGTCATCTGATCTTTGATCCAATCCTCCTCATTCCTTGGAAACACAACTTCACAGCAGCATCACTGACCAGATATGATCTGAGTATCTGACCATCGTCACAGACGCTGTAGTGTAGTTGGTGTTTGGATGCTTTTTGAAACAGCAATACAAACCTGCAAACCTCATCCAGTTTCATTTACAGATAACTAATTTTTCATGGTTTATTTAAGAAACAAGGTGAGCACTGATAAAGTAATAGATAGGTATTATTTATTTACTGAGAATGAGTTTGACAGGTTTAATTTAAACTTAGTCTTGCGGATGCATGATTAGTTGAACACTAGAATTGGATATACACAAAATACACAAATATATTAATATATATGAATGATTTTACAGTTTCCATGGAAATGAGGTCAAAGTTAAACGAGCAATAAAAATAATGATCCCTTTATTTGCCATATACGCATTAATACACAGTCAATATTCTTAAAAAAGAACTTTATCAAATATGTAAACAAGGACATTTTATATCAAATCAAGACAAAAAAGGTTTTGTGTGTGCGTGTGTGTGTGTGTGTGTGTGTTCAGTTCAATTCCCACCTCCAGCTTCACTACCACTGGGTTCCTGAGCAAAACCCTCAGCCCCAAGTTGCTCCTGGGAGTCTGTCCCTGTTGTCAGGAACTGTGAGTCATAAGAGCGTCTGCTAAATGCAGTAAATGTGTGTGTGTTAATTCAGTTTAATGCTGGCATATTCTGTAGTCTCAGTGTCCATCGGTGTGGGAGCTGGTGTTGTTTTTTTGCTGATGACTACAGAGGAGTACGTCACTTCATCCTGCAGTAATACACAGCAACAAACATCATTAAAGCACAAACTCACCTGTGCAACAGGCGCTCAGAGATAATACTCACCAGCTCTTCTGCTTGTTGGCGCAGAGTCACGTTACTGTACAGCATCTCAGAATCGACCTGTAAAGCATAATTTTAACAAGTCCAATACGTTTAAACACACACACACACACACACACCAAACCTGCATCATAACATGACAGATCCAGGCTGATAAACATGCGGTGCTGAGCGTCATTTGAACTTCGGCAGAAATTAAGTGACAGGTTATCGTAATGGTTCCTTTATCAGTCGATGTGGATGCAATCTGTCATGATAACTCCTGACTGTACATGACATCATATTTTTATGGCAAATTAAGTCAATGTTATATTGTAGTGAAAAAGTAAGCACATATGAAATCTGACTACCAGTGATACAATACTTCCTCTGCTTTTCACCCACACACACTGTGCAGCACGGGGCAGTTATTTCCAGTGCCTTGGGAGTAGTGTCGGGGACGGTACCTTGCTAAAAGGAACCTCAGAGCAACCTACTGGTCTGGGGTTCAAACTACACCTGTCTGATTATGGGGCCTGGTCCTTAAACTTGCTAAGTACTGCTGCCTCTTCCTGCAGTGACACACATGAACAACACCTATGAATTCAATCCCAAATTCATTCTGAGGACGTGTATGTCTCATTTCCAGTGTTTACCTATAAGGCTGAAGGCTTCAATATTAAAGAGGATGAAGCCCATTTCTGATCCTGGTGCAGTAGAAAACTGAGCAGTGATGGAGGGCTGAAAAGAAACCTGGACTAAGTTCCCAGTTAAATTTTCAGAAATTCTCATATTATCCAATTGCATTGGACTGTTTCTTCAGGAAAATCTCCAGGAAGCGATCAGTCTGGGTGAAAGTGAATGACTATTTGCCCCATTTGTGAAACAACACAGCACACAGTGAACCACAGCAAAAAGCAACCACTGCTTTTAACACACACACTGTCCATCAGCTGTGAATTAATTTGTTTTCCCTGTAAAAGGAGTGTTTGAAGTTCTTCAATCCCCGGTGTCTCCTGATCGTCCTCTGTCCTGTTTTTCCTCTCACAGCTCTTCATCTGCACTTTTCTCAAAGGCACAGAATCAAACCAGACTCTCACACACACTGCAGGCTCAGCACTGAGTGTGTTCATGAGCAAAACCAACAGTGTGTGAGTGCATGTGTGTTTACCTCTGAATCTCCAGCAGAAAACCCCTCCAAGTCCCAGCAACAGCGAGTAAGCCCCACAGCAGCACAGAAGCCAGCACAGTAGAGTCCCCAGTCCCCTGTGTGAAGGAAGAAATTACATTTATTTAGGGTTACACAACACTCTCTGGTACTGAGTGAATCTGAGATTGTCAGTAACATGAAGATGGTGTTAAAGTGGTGCTTCTAACCATAATTAAGTAAGATTTTATGAAAATTCTACAGGGTGGTTTCTTGATTACAAAGGGTTCTTTTCCTTTAAATCCTTACAATGCAGTTTACCAGAATATATTCCAGTTTCAGATTTCAGTTTAAGTGAATGACAAAAAGGACTTTTGTATGTACTGGCCATGACTTAAATAGATATTAATACATGTATTTATAACTTTAAATAATGACATTGTTCATGATCACTGCTAATATCACAAGATCAAATTTCCTTTTTTGAAAAGAAGAAAAAGAAAAGACTAGAGCAAATAAGGATACATGTTTAGTGTTCACCTGCCCTGTGCTTGTTTCAGCAGAATAAATATTGGTTTGTAATTAAAAATAAAATCTGATGCTATTTCCTTATTTCTCATTGATGCTTATGTGTTTGAGGTAATAAAATGATAGCACCTTTTTTATTCCGTGAATAAAAACATACTTGAAAATGTAGAAGTGACTGGTCCTGTTGTACTGGTGACTCTTGGAACAAGGTTTAATAGATAGATTTGGGACTACAGATAGAAAAAGACCAGTTCAGCTGCACACTGTAATTGCTCAACGATAGCGGAATTGCGGGCTGTCAGCTCGGAGCAGGAGTTAGAACATACTTTTATTAGTCACACTTACAAAAACAAAGGCAGGGACTGCAGTTCTAAACTGAAACCCTAGAACTGAGGAACTGCAGTCTAACCCTAAATACTAAGGAACATGGACTAAGTTACATATACCAAGTTCTAGACACCAAATTACATATACAAAACCACAAATTCGTGTAGGCATAGCCTATTCAATGAGCCGCGCTCTGTTCTGACTCATCGGGGCTTAAATAGTCAGCCCCAATCAGAACAGAGCGCCCTCTAGCGTACCCAAAACACCTCCTGTGACAAATACCTTATACGTGGTAGAGAGCGCCCTCTAGCGTGCCCAAAATACCCCACGTGTGACAAGACCCCAAAGCGCGGCTCGAAGCGCTAGAACATAGCGAAACCAGAAGTAAAACAATAAGCAAAAGTCCTTGTTCGGGACATACGGTCAGGTCCCCAAAAAACATAAAAAGGGCCCCCGACCAGCCATGTCAGGCAGCTGGCGGTGGTGAGGGGAATCCCAGCAGTTCAGTCCATCTTTTTAGGCTGGGTGCTGAACCCACGACCCTAGAGTCACTGGAGGAATCACCTGATTCACAGACGCCTGGACTCGACAGGACCTGAAAGAACTACACAGAGACGTTACAGGGTTCACAGAGGAGTCTTTCAATGAGTCTAAACTCTCTTACAACCCCTGTCCCAGCCGGGTTCCAGTCGCTTCTTCAAGAATCTCTGGTGCCGAGAAGTTCTTGTCCGTCTCCCTGAACTGATTCGTGCTGGTGTCTTTTGCCCTTTCTTGTCTAGGTCATACTTCCTGATGCGCTTGGGGCCCAGCGACACAGTGTCCCAGCTTCTGGATTTCCTCACAGGTAGATTTCTCCTTGGCTTCCTCAGCGTCACCTTGTTCTGGAGTTTGCTGAATTGTGAGGCGGAGAGCCCGTGCTAGAAACTGAAACATCTTTCCTCTTTGCGTCGTTACCCGTTTCTCCGCTGGACTGTGCTCGGATGCTCTATTCTGGCTTTTGCCTCTGGGTTCCAGCGAGTACTGGTGTCGGAAGTGAAGTTGAGATTGATGGCATTCCACTTCATACCTCCCCAGCCTGTTTTCATGGCGCCGGTGAGCTTGCTGGCCATAACGGGCCTCAGGTCCCAGCCTGCAGCGATGTTGTGGTCTGCTGCCGTCCCAGCTCTGTCCGGCACTGGTCGCTGCCTCCACGTGTATTTCTTTAGCCTCCAGTTTCTTCAGTGGTTGGAGTCCTAAACTATAAATTACCCAGTCTGGCCTCTGATCTGGTTTCTCTGTTTCCTGTATTACGCCCTCAGTCCTCTCTTTGGAAAACCATCACAGCGTGTATCTGTCAAGGAGACTTCTCTGTCACTCTCTGGATATGGCTGCTCCTTCCATGGCAGCTCACCTTTTCTTGGTAAAGTCTCACTTTCTTCTTCCTGTCCTTCGAGACCCATAGCGTTCTCACCTGTGGCATGGAGGCTCTTTCAAGTCAGCTGCTGGTAGAGAGTCCTGTCAGCAACTCCTCCTGTTCTACCGACCAAACATTTCTGCAGCTGATCAGCCTCACCTCCGAGTGGGACTGGATTGTCCTCGCCTCTCTGTGCCCACCACCAGCTTCGATCCTCACCCGGCTCCTCTCTGACTGACTTCTGCAAGCACATGCCCAGCATGTTTACACCTCTGTCCTTGTTGAAGTCCCGGTCTCCACCTTCGAGCCTCACTCTGGCAGGCCTATTCCTGCCCAAGCGCGACCTCTTGAAGACAGATCCCCGCTGGTGCACTCTCCCAGCAGCCTGAATAAGGACAGCAGCTTTGTTCATAGCATTAATATTTTTTCGCACTAAATAACCTCTAAAAGCTGCCTGGATACGTATCCTTCATTTCCTCACTTACCTGCAGATTTTTCATGTTCACTTTTGCCCCTGATACTTGGGACCTAATATCATGAATGACCTCATATGGCTTGGTAATTTGCACTCCTGTGTATATTGATTTGCTGCGGCCTGAATCAGGAAGCTGCCTGATAAATTGCAGGATCCACCGCCTTTCCTGACCCCTCTGACCTCTGAAACAGGCTTTAGGAACATTGCTTGGATATAAATTACTAAATTCCTCTCTCTGTTTCTGGCTTCACATTGTGGAACAATACCTCCAGCTGAGTTGCAACAACAGTCTGTTTGATCTTATGATGCTCGTTAACAAATGATGAGGCTTCCTGTGGCACCTTATATAAGTAGCAACCTGGTGCTGGTTTCAGAGTCTGTCTAGTCTTCATCCCTCCCAGAATGCGGCTTGTGAACCTCGTAACCAACATACCACCTCTTCAAAACTGTTTCTTGCCTCATCTCTTACTGGCTCTATAATGGCTATAGAACTAATTCAGCTGCCACAGTAGCTGAGTGAGTGTTTTCTGCTCAGTGCTTCCTCACCTGTGCTGGATAGTTTACATGGCCTCCATTCAATTCTCCTTTTAGACTTTCCTTTTTACTTTACTAACCTGGAGCTGCTCCTTCTCTGTTTCTGTAACAGTGTAAGCCTGTGTTACTCTCTAGGTTTTGGTCAAATTCTTGATACTGCTCTCTTGCTGCAGGGCTTTCTTAGTCGACCTCCTTGGTTACGGTGCAGTAGTCTCCACCATCTTCCTCTCTCTATATCAGGAACTACTTTCTTTGCCACTGCCTGCATACTCTCTCTTATTTGCTGGCGCCTTCTTTACATTCCTCTCGTGCGTATGTGCTTTGCAGTGGCCGGGGCTGCCATTGATTGCAGTGCTTGGCCTTGAGAGCGCCGAGCAATCGCGGTGCTGGCGGGGAAACGCCGATACCGGCGATTCGAACAAGGCAAAGCGGCGTTAGCTACCAACCTCTGGTTGTAAATCGCTGGCGCGTGTTCCTGCTATCAACTGCTGCGGCGTTTTTATGGCGGATCGCTGATTTACTGAAGCGCGGCACTCGGCACTGTCTCCGTGTTCGAACACCTTTCCCGCGTGAGGCTGGCTTCATTCTTCCCCACGTTGAGCAGCTTTAGTGATTTGGCCAATCTTCGCGTTGAGCAACTTGCGGCGTGGCCGTGCTTCAGCGTTTAACGCCGCGCCAGCGATCAGTGACGCTATGTCATGACGGAAAACAACACTGGTCAGGCGTGTTGAGAGATAAGCGCTAAGCCCTTGTAGTACCAGTCAGCATCCTGAGACCAGCGCCGGCTGATCCATGCACGGCTCGGGGTCTGGAATGATATGGTGTTGGTGGCGACATCGTATTCTTCGGATGGTGCTCAAACTCCTTGCCATGTGCGGCCAGCGTCTGTCGCACCCTCCTCTCGTCAGATGCTCGCGAAATTGAAATCCTCCTTCCCCAGGTCCTCATCAACGCGTCCGCAACTTTCGACAGCATTTGCTGCAGCCCACAACACGGCGCTCCTGCTGCAGCCCTGCTCGCTGGCGTCAGGTACTGGGCGGCTCATTTCATAACAGTGGCAGGGTACGGAGGATGTCGATGGAGGTTGGGAACATACTGTGGTCACTTACAAAAACAGAGCAGGGACTGGTTCTAAACAAACCCCTAGAACCCAGAGACAGTCTAACCTAGATACTAAGTTACATATACAGTTCTAGACACCCAAATTACATATACAATGCACCCGTTACGTGTGGCATAGCCTGTTCTTCAATGAACCAACTCTGTTCTGACTCCTTCCAGGGCTTAAATAGTCCAGCCCAAACCAGTGCACCCCACTGGGGCTCAGGGTTGTGCAGTCAAAGTGAGCAGTCTCATGAATAACTGCTCTCACAGTAAACACCTCAATACAATCCTGCTGACATTCAGATCATAATTTTACAAAATTGTTATGCGAATAATTTTTTTTCACAAAACACTTTCTCCCATGATTTCACTAATTAACGCTGGAACAGGATGAGGTCAGAACCCAGCTGGAATAATGCATCGCCTCACTATTTGTGGTTCTAAGAGCAGTTTACAGTTAACTCAAGTAGATATAGACAGAAAGAAGACCAAATACATTTTAAACTCAGGAGCCTCAGACACAATAAAACAACAACCTGGATAAAACTACAAACTCAGAATGCCCAAGAAAATGATACAAAATTCATGGTTTTAATCAACATAAAAAACATTTAAACTAAATCTCATATAAAGTTAACAAAATAGATATTTGGTAAAAGCAAAACCTTTACTGACTTTATTAAAACAAATGCAGGTTTAATTGTCATTTGTGTATATACACAGTACACAGTGTTCCTCCCAGGACCTGAGTTTTGTAAGACAACATCTGTCACTAGAGACACTTCTGTATATTTATATATTGTGTTGTATATTAGATATTTATTTATTCTTTTTCTTATCAATGTTTAATATCTGGCTTTAACCACAGTTTAAAAAAAATAGTAGCTAAATCTGGACACTAGTATAGCTAGCCTCTTATCTAGATCCCCTACTTGACATCAGCAGCAAGAAAGAAAGATGTGGTTTTTAGCATTCAAACTATGAAAATGATCATAAATCTCATCAGACTGCTTGAATAAAAGCTTCTGGGTGGGATTCATACAAGCAGACTCATTTTCCTTGACTAAACATCCCAAAACAAGACACAAAGCAGACACTTCCTTCAGTCAACAAAGCAACCTGAAGATCTACACTCACTGTGCTTGTTATCGATCACACTGATCATGAGGCGCACTCTGGAGTTTAAACTATCTGTAATGTGTGTATTCTTAATCTGTATGTGTATGTATTATTGTGTTGTGTGTGTGTGTGTGTGTGTTTGTGTGTGTGACTGTGAGTGTATATTTATGTGTGTGTGTGTGTGTGTGTGTGTGATCACTGATGAAGGACTAGAGAATCATTAACTTACCTATAGCAGATGAAGGACATCAGTGACTGCTAGATCACTAGAGAAACAGATGGACGACAGTGTATAAACTGTGAAATAGAGCAGTCTGTTAAATTGGATTACTCAAAATGGAAATGTTTGGAGACTGAAGTAACTCATGTCCACCACAGTAATTTACATAGGTCCTAATGCTGCTGTTTTAAACCACCCAAACGAAAGAAGTTTCAGCAGAGTCCTTCCTTGGATCTTTAATAAAAGAAGGAACACAAACATCATGTTTCAGCTGAACCACTAAACTGACAGAACTAGAAACACATTTCAGTGTTTTCCTTCATCAGTGATGAGTATGAATTTACACTCCTCCTTCCTCTACACTCATCAGTTTAACCAGTGATTGCCCTATTAATACAACTATTACTGTCTGCAGGGTGAAGCTGAACTACCAACAGTGTAAATTAGTCTGGAATATAAAAGTGGAGTTTAACTCTAAACACCTCGTGCTGATTTGTGGTTACATCACTGTACTCAGCTTCAAATAATCATTTAAAACAGATGAGAACTCTAGTTTTGGTGTTGAAGTAGATTTTCAGACACACCTCAGACTGAGACTAAATATATTTATAGTGAAAACCCCTGAAGTGTAAGAAGACTAATGAATATTATTAATCAGTTTTCTTCACTGCACTGTGGATGTGGATCAATCCAAGTGTTTGCCTTCAACAGTAGGTCTGATGTCGGTGTGTTCCACCCTTCAACTCCACTGCCTGTAATCTCCTCCATCCTCTTCCGTCCAGGAGTGATGAGTAGAGAGAGATTTCCTGGAGAGTGAGTGTTAACAGCTGAACTCTGTTTCTGTACTGATCTGGATATCAAACCCCCATCTGTCTGTGTTGTGTTTCTCCCCCAATTGAATTAATCTGGTTTGGTTTCGTAGATCCAGAGCAGGAACAGGGCAGCAGTATGACTCTCCTGTGTATCCAGTGATGTCTTTTGTCCTCCCAGAGTCTTCCAGTGAGCTTAGCCACGACTCACACCAGTTAATGACCTTCACTATCAGACCCCTGTATGTGGAAGTGCTTTTACAGTTCAGCTTGATGTTCTCACATCATTTATCATCACATGTGTATCACATGATCAACCAAAAACAAGTTTTCTTTTAAAACATTGACATAAAGGACAGTCTACTTTAGAAGATGTATAAAATAGAAACTTACTCCACCATCTAATGTCTGATGGTGATGTTGTTCAGAAACTTCAGTTAGAAGAGGAGAAACTGATCTAGAGTGAAAACCCTTTACTACCAGAATGAATATCCGAGGTGGGAACTGAAGAGTTCTGATGAAAATGAATCAGCTTTACCTTAAATATCATATTTATCAAGAGTTTACATTTATAATTCCAAACTTTAGGAGTATAATTATAAATAAATGACTTAAAAAAATACATCCAATAGGAAAATAATTATTCATACTTCACTCAGCTAATCAGAGGTCAGGACCCATACTGAGGACAGCCGTTGATATAGCACTGATTATTATTATTATTATTCAATGTGTGTGTGTGTGTGTCTCATAACTGGCTAAGTGATCAACAATCAGTAACTTTACATCTTAAATCGAACATCAAGTTAAACAAGTCTAATACAGTGGACAGTAGACACACACACACACACCTCACACACACACACACTTCAGTGCTTTATCAAAAATGGTCCTGCGATCCCTGACCTCTGATGTGAAGGTGTTTTTCTATCATTATTATTTGAGTGTTAAACAGCTGAACTGTGTTTCTGTCCCGGTCACTCTCAGTGGTGTCCATTTCAGTGTCCACTGACTGGACTGTGTCTCCTCCAGCTGAAGTTCTGAGGTTTAGAGTGGAAGTGGGAGCAGCAGCAGGACAGCAGTCTGGCCACTCCTGTATGAGCTGTTCTAGATGTTATTTCTCTCTTTACAAAACCGCTAAATACAGTATTTAGGAATGTTTTTAATGTTATAGTGTGTGTATTTAAAGGTTGTTTTATGAAGAATGTCTGAAGACAGTGAACAACATGGTTCTCATCAGCTACAAGAATGATAAAAATACTGTATTAACCATCTATCATCCCACATTCAGATCAGAATTTTACAAAATAGTTGTCACGAATCGGCTTTATTACAAGGTCACGTTTGACTGTGAGACGAATCCCACATATGAGATCAGGTGGAAAAGACTTTTCTAGGAAACACTTTCTTCATGATTTACACATTGATGAACTGGAACAGAGGATGAGTTCAGTTATTGGCTGAATAACACGTCCCTTATCCATAAGTGTGGGTCAGATTTGCAGAATTAACACAGAACAGAAACTAGAACCAGAAAGAGGTCAAATACACTTTAAACTAGAACCTACAGACAAAAATAAGAGCTTTGCAAATATACTACATGATAAAAGAAATACAGCCCAGAATGCCCAGAAAACCAATGCGGTTTAATCAAAGAAGTTTAGTTATAGCAAAAACTGAGCACTGACTTTGCTAGTAGACTAGTTTATTTTTACTAGTATATATTTCTAGCTTTATTACTGGTTTTTATTGTCATTTTAAACCATATTCACAGTACAGCAGCGTTCCTCCAGGACCCTATGTGTGTTTGTACATTAGACAACATCTAACATCTTTGCAAGGCCCTGTACAATATATTTACTATCATAACTTATGTGTTTTCTATTTCTTTTCTTAAATCTAATGTTTAATATCTGACACAACCACAATTAAAAATAAAATATCTAATGAAAACTAATCTGATGGCTAATGAATTATTGCAAGCAGAAAACTCTGATTTGAATCACACTTGACATCAGCAACAAAAAAAAAAGAATTAGTAGTTTTGCTTTTTGTTACTCAAACTGTAGAAAATCTGTTAAAATACTCATCAGACTACTTAGATTAAAATATAGCATGGGACTCAAACAATCAATGACATTTTGCCAATCTAAACATCCAAAACTGCACCATTACACAAAGCGAGACACTTCAGTCAGTAAAGCAACCTTGAATCTACACTCTGTAGAAAACATTATCAGATCCACTGATCATGTAGAGGCACTCTGGAGTTTAAACCATCTGTTCTTCTGCAGCACTTGTTAGCTGCTTTTATCCACTTCATCAGTGGACCCGGTGTGTGTGTGTGTGTGTGTGTGTGTGTGCGACGTGCGTGTGTGCGTGTGAAAACCTAGATTGCAGAACTAGATATGTTTAATCTGGTTCTTCACTGCACTGTGGATGTGGATCCAATCAAGTATTT
Organism: Hepsetus odoe; assembly: GCA_017165825.1. Lineage (NCBI taxonomy): Eukaryota > Metazoa > Chordata > Actinopteri > Characiformes > Hepsetidae > Hepsetus > Hepsetus odoe. The sequence goes on from CM029370.1 coordinate 2,644,186, forward strand.
TACCTTTAACTTAGAGAGTCTGATATCAGTGTGTTCACCTTCCCAAAAACTCCCTATGCTACCTTCCTCCATCCTCTTCAGTCAGGTGATATGAGTGAGAGATTTCCTGGAAGAGTGAGTGTTAAACAGCTGAACTCTGTTTCTGTACTGATCACTATTAATGGAGATCTCCACCCATCTGTTTGTGTTGTATTTCTCCCAGGTGAGTTTCTCAGGTGTGGGTGTAGATCAAACAGAACAGGGCAGCAGTACTGACTCTCCTGTGTATCCAGTGATATTTTTGTCCTCCCAGAGTCTTCAGTAGACAGCCTGCAGAAACACAGCAGTTAATGACCTTCACTATCAGACCCCCTGTATATGTGAAGTGCTTTACAGTTCAGCTTGATATTCTCCACATCATTTCATCATCACATGTGTATCACATGATCATCCAGAAACAGGATTTCACTTCTAGAGCTTTTTACAGTTTAAATGTTTCTGCACTTTTTACTGCTTTAGATTAAGCATGAATATTAACATAAATCATTATATAACAGAATGCATTGAAATAATAACATATTGTGATCAGTTATTTTTTGTACAGTTTTGGAAGTAGACATAGTATTAATTAGTAGATAAACTACAAAACATATTTCTGTTCACTGATTTCTGCTTTTGAGTGCACTTTCTATAAAACAATAAGCTTCAAGATTAAAACATGATTATTTAGACACACCTGCTGTTTCACTGATTACATATTTAAACTGTAAAGGTCGAGGATTAGATATATTAGTTCAGGATTAAAGAGCTTCCTACCCCAATAACTTTTAAAAACATTCCCCAATCTTAAATGTACTTGTTGCTCAATCCGACTTGATAGAAATAAAAAGTGCCACCAAGTTGTGAGTGTCCAGCAGTTTATGTTCATCTCTAGAGATCAAACTGATGATCATCAATCATCTGATGATAAATAACACTCTGACAGATGCAACACTCAGAAGTCTAGAGTGCTGAGGATTGGTCACAAAGACTAAAGACTGAATCTGGGCGCCTCTCAGCACAACATCACTGAACAAAAGAGGAAAGCGCCACATGGTGCATGTCAGTCACTAAACACAAACTCAGACTTGGATTTAGAGTAATTTGGTATTTTATTTATATTTAAAATACTTTTGTAATTTGATAGTGATAATGAATCACAGCACAGTTTAAATAGATCAATTTAAAAATATTAAAAAGTACAACATGGAACTTGAACTGTGTGTAATTTACTCTCATGAGGTTTTGTATTCTTAGAAAATGTATGGTTTACAGAAAGGAACAGTTTGACTTAAACTGAGCTTTAACTGCTGCTGTTCTATATTCGGTGTCTGTTGTAGGAAACAGAACAGCAGACTCATAGCCTCAGCCACACAAGGCACAGTAGCAGATACAACCACACCTTCATTCTGACTGAGATCAACACCTTCAGCTACATACTACTGCACACACACTCTTACACACACACTAGACTGCAGTCTACCGACACACTCAGCACTAAACTAAAGCCTGAAGTCTGGACGTCTCTCACTTCTTCACTGAACTCTTCCTTGAACACAACAAAGGAAGTACAGGCTTTAAGATGGTTCATCTCTCTCTCTCTCTCTCTCTCTCGCTCTCTCTCTCTCTCTCTCTCTCTCTCTCTCTCTCTCTCTCCTCGCTCTCTCTCTCACTCTCTCTCTCTCTCTCTCTCTCTGTCACTCATGCTCTCTCTCTCAGTCTCTCTCTCTCTCTCTGTTTCTCTCTCTCTCTCTCTCTCTCTCTCTCTCTCTCTCTCTCTCTCTGTCACTCATGCTCTCTCTCTCTCTCTCTCTCTCTCTCTCTCTCTCTCTCTCTCTCTCTCTCTCTCTCTCTATTCTCTCTCTCTCTCTCTCTCTCTCTCTGTTATCTCTCTCTCTGTCTCTCTCTCTGTCTCTCTCTCTCTCTCTCTCTACTCTCTCTCTCACTCTCTCTCTCTCTCTCTCTCTGTCTCTCTCTATTCTCTCTCTCTCTCTCTCTCTCTCTCTCTCTCTCTCTCTCTCTCTCTCTCTCTCTCTGTCTCTCTCTCTGTCACTCACACAGCAAATACAGTGTCACAGTGACATCTTGTGCATCACACACATCTAAACTCGTTCCTTCTGCTCCACATTATTAGAGATAGCTGCTGGAACACAGTTCAGTCGAGACTCATCTACCTTAGTACAGTCAGATCATTTATGCACCTTTCATCAGTGCATTCAAATTTTGACCAAGTCTGGATTATATTTCTGGAGATAGAATCTGGATATATTTCACCAGTCAGATCACTCTCATGATGTCTTCAGAACCTTTAGTCTGATAAACTCTTGAGCTGTGATAAAGTTAACAGCCAACTTTAGCAGTATTACAGACATTCTAGTTCACATGTGATACCAGCTGGAGTAAGACTCATAAAAAGGCGAAAAATCTAACAGCTCATACAGGAGGGTCAGGACTGCTGTCCTGCTGCTGCTCCCACTTCCACTCTCAACCTCAGAACTTCAGCTGGAGGAGACACAAACCAATCAGTGGACACTGGGAATGGACACCACTGAGAGTGATCAGCACAGAAACACAGTTCAGCTGTTTAACACTCATAAAATAATAATGATAGAAAAACACTATTATATTCATCTGTCTTGTTTCTACACTCATTTCCCCATTTTCATCACTTTGGGAGCTTTACTGGCTGATTCTCTGTATTTTATTAAACCCTTCCATTAATCCAGGAGTCAGGACCCTGCAGGACCACCACTGACATAACACTGAAGTGTGTGTGTGTGTGTAGGTGTGTTTGTGTGTGTGTGTGTGTGTGTGTGTGTGTGTGTGTGTGTGTGTGTGTGTGTGGAGTGGGTGTGTATTTACACACTGTCCTTTTTATTAGACTCATCTAACGTGATTGGCTGACCTGCCAGATGTAAAGTTATTGATTGTTCATCAAAAAAGCTGCTAAATTCTTCATCATCCTAGTCTACTAGTTATCACACACACACACACACACACACACACACACACACACACACACACACACACACACACACACACACTTCAGGGCTGTGTCGCGATTGCCAGTGATGTAAACTGAAACTGTGCAGTTTAGAGTTAAACTCCACTTTATATTCAGACTAATTCTACACTGTTGGTAGTTCAGCTTCACTCCTGCAGTGACAGTAATAGTTGTATTAATAGTTAATCACTGGTTAAATTGATGAGTGTAGAGGAAGGAGGAGTGTAAATTCATACTCATCACTGATGAAGGAAAACACTGAAATGAAACTTCTTCTTGGGCGTTGTCATCTATCAGCTCCATGTTCATAATGGGATCATTCCCAATATGAGCTCTTAGAACTGGACCTTAAAAAGATCAGCCGACACCTGAACACCTGCTTAGGATCCCAGTTTGTGATGCAGTTTAATTCTGATTGTTTATTAGATGTTCTATTTGAGAAGGTCTGAGCAGACATTAACTGCAGTGGTCAGCTCTGAATGAGTGATGACTGTCTGTAAACGTGTTCATGAAATAAACTCTGAAAATGGAAAGTTTTGATGGGAGTGGAGTTTAAGTGAGAAAAGCACCATAATAATAATAATAATAATAATAATAATTTTTATTTATATAGCGCCTTTCTCGAACTCAAGGTCACTTTACAGAGCAGAGCAAAAAAAAAAAAAACAGTTAATACAAACACAAAGACAGGAAACAAACAGCAGAATAAGGAAATTAAGAATTGAAGTTCTGAGAAGTGGAATAGCACAAACTGAATAGATATATTTTTAACTGTGTTTTTAAGAGGGATAGCGAGGACATTAAGCGCAGGTTTTGAGGAGGGAATTCCAGGGATTTGAAGGGCATAACACTAAATAGTCTACCCCCATGGAAGCTAACCTGAATTTAGGAACTGAGGAAGTAACCCTGTGCGGGCGAAGTGACGGGTGGGAGTGTATAGATAAGAGTAAATCAGTAAAGGTATGAAGGAGCAGATCCATGAAGACTTTAAATGTGATGAGAAGCGGCTTGTATTGAGTATGATATGATATGGGTAGCCAGTGAAGTTTGTGGAGAATGGAGGTGATATGTTCAGATTTTTTGGAGAATGTGAGAACACGAGCTGCAGAGTTTGCACATGGAGCCATAGCTAATGTTCTAGTTGGAGACCAAAGAGAAAGAGCATTGCATTAATCGAGACGGGGCGTTATAAAAGCATGAACAAATATTTCTGCATCCTTCAGCGAAAGAGATGGTGAGGAGACGTGACATGAAGGTGAAAGAAGCATTTTCTGGCTGTATTAATGTGAGATTGAAATGACAGAGAGGGATCGAATATAACACCTAAATTCCGGACAGTGGGTGAGGGCGTAACAAGAGCATTTTCAATGGATAAGCAAATTTTGTATATTAGTGATGAGAATTTGGAGCCAACTAATAAGTTCTGTTTTGTCAGTGTTGAGCTTGAGAAAGTTAGGAGTGAGCCATGGTTTTATGTCATGAATGCTGTGAGGGAAGGGGGCGGAGCGGCTGAAATGGAGGTGGTAATGCAGATTTGGGTATCGTCAGCATAGCAGTGAAAACTGAGGCCATAGTTTCCTAATAGCCATGGCCAAGAGGAGAATATAAAATTCATAGGAATAACATGGGTCCAGAACAGATCCCTGAGGACACCCTGTTTGGAGCAGGAGATGATCTTATATTGCATGAGGTCTATCGGTGAGATAAGGCGAGAACCAGAAAAACGGCACGGAGCCCAATGGCTGAAAAGGCGGAAAGAGGATATTATGATTGACAGTGTCAAGGCAGAGCTTAGATCAGAGAAGGAGGATACTGGGGAACCCAGAGTCAGCACTGAGTAAAAGGTCGTTGGTGACCCTTAGCAAGGCAGTCTCTGCGCTGTGGAATGGACGGAAACAATGAATTTAGTAGCTGAAAGTGTTTTGCTTGAGAAATATAAAAAGGATATGATGGACAGGTTTGTCCTCATGAACTGGTGTTAAGGTAGATGTGAGACGTTTAAAGAAAAGGGTGTTAGTTTAAAAAAGGCTAAAGTTATAGTAAACACATTATAATAAGCAGCAGGGCTCCGACCCACCTGGCAGACTGGTTCTGATGTCAGGGACAGGTCCAGTTCCTTAATCAAATAAAGTGTAAGACATTGTCCCCAGCTAGTCCTGAGACATACCAATTGGACAATGTCTTACTTTATTTGATTCGAAATTTGTAAGAGCGGGAACTGATCCACATGACCTCAGCAAAAATTGTCTCCTGAAAACACCCGGAATCAGAAACACAGTAATAAAGGGACTGTAAATTATGACGCAGTGCGGGTTGGACATCAGTGTGGAGCCAGAGTCAGAACGCATAACTTTATTATTCATAGTAACTAAAACAAGATACAAGGAACTGCAGTCATGACCAAAACAATATAAAGGACCTGTCAAAGCCACATGAACTTCAGGCTTCACCCTGAGAGAGCAGCGGCACCTGTTCTGACTCGCCGGAAGCGATGCAGCCCAATGTAGCACACCTGTGCCTTCTTGAGCTCAGGTGTGCTCAGTCAGAACAGAGCGCCCTCTACGTGCCCAAAACACACCTCACCCATGACATTCACCTTGGTGACTAGGATGTTCTCCCATGTTCTAGTAGCTGTGGTCTATCACACCAAACCAAAGATACAAACTATATAATCAAACTCTGATAATCATTGTAATGATTTCATGTGTGTTCACTTACCAAAATAACTGATTCCAATCCATCAGATCCTGTGATCTGATCCTGAGATGAAGGTGATCAGTTTGGGAGTAGTGCAGTTCTGCATCGCTGTCATGAATTCACCATAAAACAAATAAACATGTTGAAGAATACAAGCTGAAATATTGGTCTTCTTCTTCTTCTTTTTATTATTATTATTATTATTATTATGTCTTTAGAAATTATTATTTATATTAATGTATTATGATTTCAAAAATAAGCTTTAAGATTTGGAAATATATAAAATGTTTTATGTGTACCATTAATATTATTTATATTAGTTTAATTATCATTTTTAATGTTTTTATGTTACATAAATAATTGAGCCAGGAGTTGCTCACCTCGACTGGGTCATGTATTTCCCGAGGGCTGATCGTATTTGTAGTCTGATTAGCTGACTTATGTTATGTAACTTTAAGTAATATATACTATGTTTCTTATGGTTAGTCCTGTTTATGAACCTTAGATTAGTCCACACTCATGTACTCTTATTTTCCTGAACTGATTTGCACAGAACTATATAATCAGGTCATGAAATTCCCTTCCCTTTTCTTTCTGCTGCAGCTGAGACTCCTCATGGACTTTATGTTCACTCCTCGAGCAGCTAACAGCAGATAAACTGACTGACATTCTGACAGTAGATCTGAATCCCAGTGGATCACGCTGAGAACAGATACTCTTCTTAACAGCTATTTGGAGACTTTGGCCAGGCTGGGCGTGTGAAATGTGTCAGTACTGAACTCAGACTGTATAATGATGTAATAATGAAGGAAGCAAACACAACACCACTTTATTAAGCACAACATTTTATTAGAGACTATACTTACACAGAAACAGGTTACTGTACAAGCACACACACACACACACATATATAAAACACACACATATAACACACACACACACACACAGCTAAGGGTCAATAAACACAATATTTGATTAGAACAATGTACATAAACGTACACACTAATAAAACAATATTACTAATAATGATATAGTTATTAATACTAATAATACTGTAGTTAATAAAATAATTCTAATTAATTATAGTGAAGGAGGACTATGTGCTGAAGGATACAACATTCAGACATCAGTTTCTGAAATGAGAAAACACAAGAAAGCATGTTACTGTACAACACACACACACACACACACACACACACACACCTTTGCACACACAGCGCACACACACAGGCTAAAGTAGCAGTGTGGAGATTGGTTTTGTATGTTTGTGATCTAGCTAGTTCCACACTTTACAGGTAGACACTGTGTTTGGAAAACAACAGGTTTAGCTGAACTGTCACTTTAACCCGATCACACACATTCAGACACCACACACACTATACACTCTTTTTACACTCGTTTTCTGCTTTCCTGTTCAGAAGGTCACTCATCCTGAACTGCAGCTACAGCTTCTCCACCATCTTCTGTCAGAAACAAACACACACAGTGATGTAGTAAATGTGTTTAATAAATAAAGTAAAGAACCTGTTCACAGTTCTGCAGGTCACTGGAACCTCAACACTGAGTCAACAGAGCTGACATTCTGTGTTGGAGAGGACTCGTGTCACACTCTAGGACTGAGGGGTGGGTGGACTGGGGTTTGAAATAGTGTTCATGTTACAAAACTTTAAAATGGAGAAGAATGTCAAATGTTCTCTAATCTGACATTTCCCCTTTAACAGCTTAAGAGTGAAAATGTAAACAAGTATCACTACACTTTACACCCAAATCATAAATCTGAACAAAGACACAGGAAGTGGTTTCGACTCACTTTGTTCATGAGTTCCGACTTTTTGGACATCAACCAGTTGAGCGCTTTTCCTTTGCTCTGTGAAACAGAACAAGAACAGTAACAGTTCAGAACTTTTCAGCAGATAATAATAATAATATTAACCATGTATCATACTCCATCATATCATAATAACACACACACAGCCTTACCTGAACAATTGTTCTGTTTGGCGTCCTCTTTGTACTTACGCTGTCTGAATGTTTCAGCCCCTATGAAGCTCAATGCACTGAACATAAAACGAGTTAATAAACAACAACATCAACAGTAATAATGATATAAACACACAATTATTAACTTTCAAACTGTTCACCTTGTGCTGTTTATCTGAGACCTCCAACTGAAGATCCTCTTTCTTGGTCGCCTGTGGGGACAGAGAGAGTGTTCTTTATTCAGTATAAGCTGATCTCAGATCTACTATACTTGAGTGCGCTGTACTGCTACTATGCCAGATAACTGTGATACTGGTTCAGAAAATAAGTGCTCCTCCTCCAGAGCTTCACTCCAGAACTCAGGGTCTTCAGGTAGAGCTGCTCAGGGTCAGAGGAGGAGGAACATCACTGGAAGACAAAGCAACATGTGTATTTTCCTTTGTTATTTGAATGTCTACACACTTAGATTATATGACATTTAACAAAAACAACAACAAATCTCCATCACATCCATTATTATTAGGAGACTATAAAACCCTTTCTGTTCCCTTTTTACAGGCGAGCTCTTCCAACATGGAATGAACAGTGATGGAGTTTTAAATCATTTATATTTGTGTTTAAGGAAGATGATCAACAACAAATAAGCCTTGGCACGCGCCAACACTGCTTCACCATAGGGACTGCACACACACACACACACACACACACACGCTCTTGTTTTACTCACTCAGTGTGACTCTCCTCGAACTCCTCCGCATCTCCGATGTGGCGAAAAACAACTGAGAGAGAAAAGCAGTGTTTCTCCATATTCACTTGAAACGCTGATGAACTGTTGGTCTCCACAGCTGGATGAACTCTTTAGTATTAAGAAGTCGGTTTTAAAGTGTGAACTCACCGGGTTTAAACCCTCCGCTGCTCAGTGGACATTGTTGGTGAAGGTGTGAATGAATCGTAGTGGAGTGGATCTGCTCTGGTTCCGAGAAGCCTGGAACAAAGGTGTTTGTGTTTTGAACTTTCACAACGTTCCATCTCTGTCCGAGAGCGTGACGTCACACAAAGAGCTACAAAAGGCTCATTTCGGATCAAAGTGCATTTATTTCTGCGTAAGAACTATACAAACTGGTTCATAAAGAAAGTGTCCCGCACAGCTCCCACTGCTGAACGCCTTCATTGTGGCCAAACGCAACACAGAGTCCTTCTGTTCACGTCTGCTGGGGGCATAGCTGTAAATAAAACTATATGGGTATATAGATCAGGGCTGTGGATCAACTAACATGAGAAAACTGGGGGATTTGCATAAATTGCTTGACTAGAATGAATCTAAGGGTGTAAAAATATTAGAGTTCTAAAAGAAAAGAGCTCAGAGCAGGGCAGGGTGTTAAAAAGTTTTGATTAAAATCTGTCTGTAAAACTTCAAATGTTCTGGCCAATCTTCAGCTTCAACAATTCTACATTCAGTAAAAATCTTACAAACGTCACGACAGGCAGAGTTCCACGCAACAATGAAACAGACATTATTTGTTCTTATGAATCTGTATAACAGCAATATTCACATATTTCCACGCTGGACACAGGATGTGGAGGTGTCTCCCTGGGCTGCTGGGCTCGCCCAGGTGTAACGTCTTGGTATTTGTAGCTCCAACGATGGCGCTGCCAGAGTCTTAATAACAACTTCAATCAACCATAAGCAGAACTCCAAGGAACCACTCGTACCAAGGAAATAATGAGAGCAATGACCGAAGCTCTGCTCTACCTCATTGGGGTTTATAAGCCCCGCCCGCAGTGAAGCACACCTGTCACCCAAATGAGCACAGGTGCATCTATTCAGAGCAGGGCGCCGCCTATCGTGACCATAGAGTAATATATTTTCAATTTCTTTGGCTGTTTTGAAGTGATGATAAAAGATTAAAAAGAGTGGTTGAATTTTGCAAGCATATATTCAGGTTAACATACAAATTGTAGGTTTGGTAAGATTTCTCCCAGGGGATGTTATTAGCTACATTGCACCTGGGTCACATGGGCGCTCCAAGGTGCTGAAACATCAGTATCTGATCCAGTTCAGAGCCTTTGTTGTGAACAGCTCTGTTCTGCACCACTTGGGAAACGTGGCCTTAAATCCATGATGATTTGTTCATTCATTAATTCAGAACAACCTGAACTTACACACTAAACTCCACTCCACACTTTGTTTATGTTGCGGAACATTTTTGTATTTCACAAAGATTCGTGTAAAGAGAAAAACAATAAGCTCTCTCTTTCTCTAACTGCAGCCAGTTCCTGCCAGAACACACCTCTCTCTTCTCTCCCCTTCATCGGGGACCGTTTTTGTACTTTTCTCATTATGTGGCAGCAGTGGTCTAGTGGTCTAGGGGATTAGGCATCGGGTTCAGAAGATCATGAGTTCAAATGCTGGGACAGTAGATTGCCTGAACATGCACTTGAGCCAGGTACTGTCCCCATCACTACTCCTCAGGAGCTGGACATAGCTGCCCCCTGCTGCGAAGGTATTATTAATGAGTTTAAAGCAGAAGTTGCATTTCGTTGTTTCACTGTGTGATGTGCTGTGCTTCACAATGACAAATAGTCACTTTCACTTTAAGCACAGCTTTAAACACGCAAATGATGAATAATATTGTTCAAAAGGCCAAATAAACTCCTCCTGTTCATTCTTTCATCATTAAACCTGATGGATCATGACAGTGAACATTTACAGAATAAACTATCATGGCCCAGACAATGTAGAAAATTATAGAATAACAGGATTTATCTGCGGCTGGTTCACTTTGCATCACCTCTAAAGATAAAAAGCGTATATGTGTGTGTGTGTGTGTGTGTGTGCGTGTGTGTGTGTGTGTAGTGTGTGTGCTAATATTGTGTGTGTGTGTGTGTGTGTGTGTGTGTGTGTGTGTGTGTGTGTGTGTGTGACTTCAGAAAAACCCATCATAAGTGGAAACAGTGATCCAATATATCTAGTCTGTGTGTGATTGTGTGCTGATAAAAACCTTCCCAAGACAGAAAGTTCCTGTGAGTCTGTTCTCTCACAGCTCCTCTGTTGCAGGACATTGCCAGGTGTGTTCCAGCTCCAGTGAAGAGAGCTGCTGAGAGTTGTGTACTCAGTGTGTGTGTGCAGCACTAGTGTAGGGCTGGTGTGTATCTGTCAGTGTGTGTGAAGTCAGTGTTGTTTTACTAGTGAGAATGTTGCTGAGTTTTTCTCTTCTCTTCATGGAGCTTCTCATAACTGAAGGTGAGTGAGATCTTTATTCCTCTTACTGGTCAACTGACAGTTTAGAGCTATGAGCTCAGTAAAAGGTGTTTACACACTGAGAAAAGACCCAAACGGGAGATCTGGGACCAACAGCAGTTTGTGTAAAAATGAGTTTAGCTGGAGAAAAGAAGGTCCGGGGTTCCAATGAAACAGGCAAGGCAGTCAGTTTCTTTCTGTGGGGAGTGGACATGTCCCCGTGTCTGTGTGTTTCCTCCTGGAGCTCCGGTTCCTCCCACCATCCATAGACATGGACGTCAGGTGGACTGGAGATGCTAAGTGTCCTCAAGTGTGAGTGTTCTGGTCTGTGTGTCTGACTTGAAATGAACTGGTGACCTGTCCAGTGTGTGTCCCTGCTGTTCCCCCTGTGAGATCTGGGATAGACTCCAGCACCGCCCTGTGAAAGAGGCTTCCTACAACGGACACGGCTCAGAAAAAGTAGAGAGAGCAGTATTGCTGTTTCTGCTTTTATTTTATCATGAATTTTGCTACATTTAACAAAAGTTTAAAAACGTCTTTCATTTTAGGATCTACATCATTAGTAGAATATGGACATCTGAGTCCATCATTAAATGAAAACTCAGGTGAGCAGAATAAAGGGCGTTAGTTGTAAGTGCGTGATTCGTGGTTAAAAGAGCTAGATCTCTCATGAACTGAAACAAGTTGATCTGATCAGCACTGTGGGCGTGAACATTGGGTCTATATTAAGTGTAATGTGTTTGTGGGCTTATTAGTTTTGGTGCTCCATCCTAAAAGGAGTGCACAGCACGTGCTGTAAGTGAGTAGTGATCTTAATAAGTAAGCGATACAAAGCTATTAGTCAAGAGAAGTCCCATTTCTAACTCAGATTTTGTCTCATCAGTCAAGAAGCACTTTGTTCAAAAAATGAATCCTGGCTCGTCTGAATGAGTTTTACAAACAACACGTGACTCTGTTTGTGGCGTGAGATCAGAAAGGGCTTCTTTCTCCTCATCATGCCATCCAGATTTTCTTTGTTCAAACTGTGCTGAATTGTAGAACGATGTACAGGTACATCTGCTAGATATCTTGCAGGTCTTTTGAGGAGATCTGTGGGTTGTCTGTAAACATTCCCACAATCCTGTGCGTATGCTGCTCCTGTATGTTTCTTGGCCTGCCAGACCTGGTTCTACAACAGCTGCTGTGGCCTTCATCTCTAGTTCTTACAGATGAAACGACAGTTTAAACCTCGAGCTTTTTGCATTATTCTAACTTCTGATACTAGGAACATTCTTTCCAGATGTTTTGAGAGTTGTTTGAGGATCCCATGCTGTCACTCTTGAAGGAAGTCAAAGGAGCACAACTTGCAATGACCACCTTAATGCCTTTAACTTTTCGTAATGTATGTGTGTGTGTGTGTTTGAACTGGCGATGGCCTAGTAGTTTAGGGGCGTTGTACATGATTGGAGGATTAGCCTTCCCAATAGAGTTGCCCTAAGTACCCTTGAGCAAGGTACTGTCCCATCTTTCTCCCCAGGCCTTTCAATAGCTGTCCACTGGCACGGTGTTTGAGTCCAATTTTGTTGTGGTTCATTGTCTGCTGTGCTTTGACCTCGCAATGACAAGGGTTGTCACTTTCACTTTTTTTTATGATGGGACACAGCTGTCTATGAAGCTCTTAACCAGACTTAAGACTTAACCAGCTAATCCAAACAATTTGGTGTTGCGTGTTGCATGTTGTGTGTGTGTGTGTGTGTGTGTTGTGTGCCTGCCTGTGTGTGTATGTGTGTTGCATGCTTCTTTGAATAGAAAAACCCATTAAAGTGGAAACAGTACAAGTCAACATGACTCACTCGTCACTGTGTGTGATTGTGTACTGATAAAAACCTTTACTCTCTGCGTGTGTATTGCTTCTCTGTGCATGTGTGTGTGTGTGTGTGTGCTTGTGTGTATGTGTGTGTATATGCACTATGTGTATAATGCGCATGTGTGGATGTTTAACTGCATATGTGTGCTTTTGGAGATGTGTGTGTGTGTGTGTGTGTGTGTGTGTGTGTGTAGTACTTCTCTGTGTGTGTGTGTGTGGAGTGTGTGCTTAACTGTGTATGTGGCACATGATGTTTGCTCATATAAGCATTATATTTAATGTGCCTGCCTGTGTGTGTATGTGTGTGTGTGCCTATGTGCATGTGTTCATGTAGATGTTTATGCATATGTATGTTTGTGTGTGTGCATGTGTGTGTAAACTTGTTTTATGTGCCTAGTTTTTGTTTGTTTAAGTGTGTGTGTTTATTGTGTTTTCTTGTATGTATGTGGATGTATTGTGTCTGTTTTCCACATCATAAAAGAAAACTAGTCGAAACAGTCAGCCTGCTCTCTGTTATTGGAGTGGACATGTCCTCCCGTCTGTGTTTCCTCACTATGGGCTGGTTGAGAGCAATCATTATTGCATTGCTTTTATTTTATCATGAAATTTGATACATTTAACAAAGAGTTCAAAAAGTATTTTATTTTTATTATACATCACACGTAGTTTGTGTATTGGTCCATCATTATAACTGATAACTCGTTAAGAACCTCAAGAATAAAGGGCAGTTAATGCAGTTGCAAAGTCCTAACAGTTTGTGGTTAAAGGCTGATGTCCTCTGGAACAAACAGTTGATCTGATCAGCACTGTGGGCATGAACGTGGGTCTATAATAGAGTGTGTGTTTGTGGGCTTGTGGTTTTGGTGCTCGGTCTAAAAGGGTGCACAGCTGTGCAGAAGTCTTTGCACCATGAACAGCGAAGTGCAGCTGGTTGAGGTGGATCAGGTGTTTCATTGAAATGTAGCTTCTTCTGCTCCCAGTAGAACAACATTTACAAGCAGTCAAATATGTTTGTTGTAAAACGATGCACTAAAGAAATGAAATAATACAGAACATCAAAGTGTTTCTGTTGACTGTGCTTTCATCTGGGGATCCTAAAGGCCAAATATTATAAAGTAATTAGTCTAAAGTCCCATTTCTAACTTTTTGCTTTTTGTCTTGGGGCAGTGGTGGCCTAGTGGTTAGGGTGTCGGCCACCTGCGGAGGATCGGCGTTCGAACGCCTTCCCAATGGGTTCCTCTGAAGTGCCCTTGGGCAAGGTACCGTCCGTCCGCTCCTCCCTGCGATGGGCTGCGACCTTCTCCAGGCTCGTCCCCTGTCCTGCGCCCTGTGTGCGCTGGGTTGGACACCAGCACTCCCAGTGACCCCTGTTTCCCGGACAAGCCGGGAGATGACGGATGGATGGATGCTTTTGTCTCATCCCAGTCCAGCACTTTGTTCCAAAATGAATCCCAGCTCGTCTGGACTAAGGTTTCACCAAACAACACGTGACGTGTTTGTGGCGTGAGATCAGAAAAGGGCTGCTTTCTCCTCATCTGCATACAGATGTTCTTTGTGCAAATTGTGCTGAATTGTTGCAGGAGCGATGTACAGATGCATACCATCTGCACTGGCGTCATGCAAATGTTCTTGCAGTCTTTGGGAGAGATCTGTGAGTTTGTCTGTTCCCACAATCTGCACAACCTGCACCCGACTCCTGTATGTTTCTTATTTTAGATCTGGTTTAACAGCAACTGTGCCTGTAACTTCCATCTCCTGATATTATGCAGGCTGAGAGGGGTTTCCAAACATTTTCATATGCCTGTAACATATACACACACACACACACACACAAAAATAAATAAAATAAGGAAAGGGACAGTGGCCTGGTGGTTGAGGTTGGCCAGTTTTTTGGCTGCTTGCCCTAAGCGGCAGGAGTCGTGGGGTGCAGGAGTCCATCCAGCTCACACAGGGGCGAAGGACAGAGGACACACCTGGACATGTCACCAGCCATCGCAGGGAGGGGAGCATGACGGGGCGGCACCTTAACAAAGGGGTACCTCAGGGCAGCTTCATGGGAAGGAGTTGAGACCCCCGATCCTCCGATCATGCAGCCAGCGCCCTAACCACCAGGCCACCGCTGCCCCTCTCTCCCTTTTATTTTAGTGATGCCTGATAAAGTGGAGCACAACACTCCTAGCTATCTCCTGTGTGTGAACGAGAGCATACTTCTGTATTCAAGATGACAGAAGTCCTGGACATAATAATGGAAACATGACAAATAAATATGGGTACTTTTTAAAATTAGAAGAAGAAAGAAAAAAATACACGAATAAAAAAGATCGGTTCTAGAAAAGGATGGGCGGACAGAAGGAGGTACCGGTCAGTATAACAGTCAGACATTTCCTCCTTTTATGCTTGCATGCATTTAAGTGTGTGTGTGTGTATGTGTGGGTTTGGGTGTGTGTGTGTGTGTGGGGTGTGTGTGTGTGTGTGTGTGTGTGTGTGTGTGTGTGTGTGTGTGTGTGTGTGTGTGACTGAAAAACCCATCATAAAACTGACAGTGATGTGACTCTCGTCTGTGTGTGTGTGTGTGTTTGTGCTGCATTCCAGTAATGTGGAAGTGTGCATGTACAGCTTGCTGTATGTGGGTATTACTGTGTTCGGTGTGTGTGTGTCTGTGTGTTTGGGGTTTATGTGTGTGTGTGTGTGAGTGACTGAAAAAGCCTCAGAAATTAAACAATTGATCTAATGACTCGTCTCTGGGTGTGATTGTGTGCTGATAAGAAACCTTTCTAAAGACAGAAGGATGATCTGTTCTCTCACAGCTCCTCTGAGCTGCAGGACTGACTAGAGTGTGTTTCTGGCTCAGTAGAAGAGCTGCTGAGAGAGTTATTACTCCAGTGTGTGTGTGCAGCACTAGTGTAGGGCTGGGTGTGGAGCACAGAAACATGGAGAAGAATTAATAGATTCATTCTTCAGCTAATAAACAAGTTTCACACACAATCACTAGCTAGTTTACATTTTAATATTCATCAAAATTAACATAGGATCATTATCAATTGCTGTTGGTATCGGTTACAGTAAAGGAGCAAATAAATGAAGAACTAACCAATAAACATCTATCAGTTAATTGTGCTTCTTCATAGCTAATCATTAATTATAATTACTAGATCACTTACTACATAATACCTTATGTTTAAATATGAACTAAATATGAACTATTAAATAATAACTGTCATGAACCCAGCCACTAGGGATGCACTGCAAGCCAGTGTATTTCTTAGTGCAGTCCCAAGCCGGGTAAATGGGAGAGATTTACATCGAAGGGCATCGGTGAAACTTTGCCAAATCAGCTATGCGGACAACAATACCATTCCATACCGGATGGAGGTGAGGCCGGGTTAGTAACGACCGCCATCAGTGCTGTTAGCCTACAGGGTGCTGGTGGAAATTGGACTACTGTTGGCCAAAGAGAAGAAGAAGGGGAAACCATGTCAGAGGGAGAAGGAGAGAAAGAAGGAGAGGGTGGAAGTGAGGTAGGGACTTTGAATGTTGGCAGCATGACTGGTAAGGTAGAGAATTAGCTGATGATGGAAGAAGGAGAGGTTGACATTTTTGTGCAAGGGCTAGATGGGAAGGGGTAGTAAGGCCAGGTGTATTGGAGAGTTTAAACTGTTTCTACTACGCAATTGTGGATAGAAGGAGGAATGGAGTAGGTGTTATCCTGAAGGAAGAGTATGTGGAGAGTGTTTTGGAAGAGAAGAGGGTGTCAGGGAGGGTGATGAGTTTTAAGCTGGAAGTTGAAGGTGCCAGATATAGATATTGTTAGGTGTATGCTCCTAAGTAGTTTGTAAGATGAAAGAGAAGGAAAAATTCTGGAGGTGAGTTAGATGAAGTGATAGAGAGAGTGTACCCAGGGAAAGTGATGATTGAATTGCAGATTTTAATGGTCATGTTAGGTAGAAAGAGGAACAAGAGTGATAGGGGAGGTGATAGGTGGCATGGTGGCTCTCTAAGGAGAAGGAATGCTGAGAGAGTCAGGAATCAGGGAATTAGTAAGATTTTGCAGATTGGAAATGGCTGTGAATTATGCTTATTTTTGAAGAGAGGAGCACAGGGTGACGTATAAGTGGAGAAGATGCTCACAGGTGGATTATATTCTTTGCAGGAGGGTCAGTTTGAAAGAGATCAGGGCTGCAAGTAGTGACAGGGGAGGTGTAGCTAAACAGCATAGGATGGTGGTCTGTGGGATGACCTTGGAGGTCCAAGAGAGGAGGAGAAGTGAGGGCAGAGTCGAGGATCAAGTGGTAGGCTGAGGAGGAGGACTGTAAGGTGGAATTCAGGCAGGAGTTGCTGGGCACGGAGGTGTGAAGAGCTGCAGGTTGTGCTGGGAGAAACTACTTGCAGAGTGATAAGGCAGACGGCTAGAAATGTACTTGGTGTGACATCTGGAAGGAAGAAAGGATAAGAAACCTGGTGGTGGAACCAAAAGAAGTCCAGAGTGTATTCAAAGAAGAAGGAGGCAAAGAAGACATAGGACAGTCAGAGAGATGAGAAAAGTAGACAGGTCTCTGCAAGGAGATGAACCACCCAGGGCAGAAGAAAGCAGTGGTGAAGGTAAGATAAGGTGTTTGGTAAGATTGTGTGAGAGGTTGGACAGTAAGAGAGGGAGAAAAGGACCTTTACCGATTGGCTAGACAGAGAGACAGATCTGGGAAAGATGTGCTGCAGGTCAGGGCGATTAAATATAGAAATGGTAACGTACTCACAGGTGAACAGAGCGTGTTGAGCAGATGGAAGGAATACTTTGAGGAGCTGATGAATGAAGTAAATGAGAAGACTGGATGATGTAGAAAGAGGTTAACCAGGAAGTGCAGCAAATAAACAAGATGGAAATGGGGCAACGATAGAAGAGGATGAAGAATGGAAGGCTGTTGGACGGATGACATACCAGTGGAAGCATGGAGATGTTTTGGAGAGATGGCAGCTGAGTTTCTGACCAAATTGTTTAATACAATCTTAGAAAGTGAGAAAGTGAGAGGATGTGTACTGGTACCAATTGTTAAGAATAAGGGTGATGCACAGAGCTGTGAAAGTAACTATGGGGATAAGAAGTTGATCAGCCACACCACATGAAGTTATGGGAAAGAGTAGTGGAGCTCAGTTAAGAAAAGAGGTGAGATTAGTGAACAGCCAGTATGGTTTTATGCCGAGAAAGTGCACCACAGATGCAATGTTTGCTCTGAGGTGTTGATGGAGAAGTAGAGGTCAGAAGGAGCTGCATTGTGCCTTTGTGGATTTGGAGAGCATATGACAGGGTGCCCTGAGAGGGCTGTGGTTTGTATGAGGGAGATCTGGTGTTTAGGAGAAATTATCTGAGTGGTTCAGGGATGTGTATGATGACAGTGTGGTGGTGAGATCTGCAGTGGGAGTGACGGATGCATTTAAGGTAGATGTTGGATTACATCGGGATCAGCACTAGGCCATTCTTGTTTGCAATAGTAATGGACAGGTTGGCCAGGACGAGGTTAGACAGGAGTCTCCGTGGACAATGATATTTGCTGATGATATTGTGATCTGCTGTGAGAGTAGGGAGCAGCTTGAGAACCTGGAGAGATGGAGATATGCTCTGGAGAGGAGAGGAATGAGAAGTGGTAGGGCAAAGAGAATACATAGGTATGAATGGGAAAGTGGTGATTAGGATGCAGGGAGTGGAGGTAACAAAGGTGGAGGAGTTTAAATACTTGGGATCAACAGTTCAGTGTAATGGCGAGTGTGGAAGAGAGGGGAAGAAGAGAGTGCAGGCTGGTTGGAATGGGTGGAGAAGAGTGGCTGGAGTGATTTGTGACAGACACGTACCAGCTAGAGTAAAAGGGAAGGTTTACAGGACAGTATTGAGACACAGTGGCACTGACGAAAAGGCAGGAGGCGGAGCTGCAGGTGTCACAGTTAAAGATGCTGAGATTTTAATTGGGTGTGAGGATGGACAGGTTAAATGGGTATATTGAGGACAGCTCAGGTTGAGCGTCTTGGAGACAAGGTTAGAAGCAAGGTTGCGTTGGTTTGGACATATCCATAGGAGAGATGGGGAGTATATTGGAAGGAGGATGTGAAGATGGAGCTGCCAGGAAGAGAGGAGAAAGAGGAGAGACCAAGAGGAGGTTTATGGATGTGGTGAGAGGACATGCAGGTGGTCGGTTTGAAGCAGGAAGATGCAAAAGACAGGAAGAAATGGGGGAGACAGTTGATCGCTGTGGCAACCCCTAAACGGGAGCAGCCGAAAGAAAAAGAAGAAGAAGAAATAATAACTGTCATGACAATGAAAACAGAGAGAGTCTGATGAGCTTTATCTCACTGATCTGTGTCTCTGCAGGCTGCACTCTGGTCAACAGTGAAGGACTACTTGGATGTAACTGTAACCACAGAGAGTCAGTACTGCTGCCCTGTTCCTGCACTGACCTCAACACCACACCTAAGAAACTCCTCTGGAAGAAACACATCTCAAACAGATGGGTGGATATAGCCAGAGAGAGTGATCAGTACAGAAACAGAGTTCAGCTGTTCTCACTCTCCAGAAATCTCTCTCTACTCCTTATCACTCCTGACTGAAAGGGATGGAGGTGTACATCTGTGATATTAATGGTCACCATACAAACATCAGACTCACTGTTGAAGGTAAATCAGTTATTTTTTATTTCACCTTTTCAATCACAGATACAGCCAACGATCTTCTTCTCTCCAGAATGGACTGAGAAAGTTAGATAAAGGCTAGTATTTCAATAATAAAAGTCTCTGTATCAAGTTTAATAAATGTAATAACAGTTGAAAGGTAAAGAATGAAAACAGAGAGAGTCTGATGAACTTTATCTCACTGATCTGTGTCTCTGCAGGCTGCACTCTGGTCAACAGTGAAGGACTAAAGGATGTAACACAGGAGAGTCAATTACTGCTGCCCTGTTCCTGCACCCAGCCTCAACACACCACACTAAGGAAACTCACCTGGAAGAAATACAACACACACACAAATAAGAACTGAAGAAGATCTCGTAATAGTGATCGAACACCCAGAAACAGAGTTCAACTGTTTACTTACTCACTCTCCAGAAATCTCTCTCTACTCATATCACTCTGACGGAGAGGATGGAGGAGATTACACCTGTGATATTAAGCGTGCACTTGGAGATGATGGGTGACCATGCAATAATCAGACTCACCGTTGAAGGTAAAACATTTCACCTTCCTGAGAAAGTTGAATGAAAGAATAAACTTATTTCAATAATAAAGTCTCAGTTTCAAGTTTAATAAATGTAATAACAGTGAAAAAGGTGCATACATAATAAATGTTATTTGTTATTTTGGAAATCAGAAATTATATAATTTAGACAGAAATTGAATTTCAATATTTAAACAGAGCATGAGGATCGGACACACAATCATAGCAGGTTGTCTTTTCTTCTAGATCTTCAGGCTCTGCTTGAATGTGTAAGATCTCCATCATCTATTAGACAATGAGCTCCAGTGGTAGAGTTTCAGTTTATTGATGAAGCTGCTGCTCAGAACATTAAAACAACTCAAACAGTGCAGGACATCCCGTATAAATATATACTGAAATAAAACAGCTAAAAGATGATGTGTTAAATTAATAAATAATAAAGTCCTCCAGAGCTGATCGATACACAGCTGAAGTGTATTTTTAATAATAAAGTTGTGCGTATTTTTCTTGGTAATGTATTTAAAATGATTAACTCTTAAACCTTTGTCACCATGGAGACACTAAACTGAATGATGATTGTGATCTTGTTCTGATTCTGTACTGAACATCAAACTCTTCTCTGCAGAAGGAGCTAAAACTACAGTTAGTTTATTAATCATTGAACTCTGAATCATAATTATAAAGGGCTTGAAAATCAGGTACAGTAGACATCCATCACAATGCTTGAACATAGAAACTTAAAATATAATTATATTATAAATATATAGAAGCTGTTCACATTGACTCCCTAGAAATCTAAAATGGATCTGGATTTGAGTTTGTACAGTCATGTGTAAATTACATTTGATAAAGTTTCATGTGGTTTTGTGAAGTTAACTTTTAAAATGTTCCAGTTTGTAAGAAATTTTAGGGAGACAGACTGTAGATATTCAGAAAACTGAGAGAAGAGGCCACGTCATTGTAAATGAGGAGAGGTGTGTGTGTGTGTGTGTGTGTGTGTGTGTGTGTGTGTGTGTGTGTGTGTGTGTGTGTGTGTGTGTGAACTTCCTTCATCTGAGCCCTAAACTAAAAGCTGAAATCAGAATAAAAGAACAATAATGTTTGTAGCAAAACACATATTCAATCATCCTATTATTTTATATTAATATTTCGTAATCATTACTATTTTAACTTCTAAACTTGCCTTCAAACCTTTTTGATATAGTTTTATATTCTCTACCTGTCGTTCATATGTGTGAATGAAATGCCTGGAAACATGAAAAAGCTGGTTGTGGATTAAATTTGTGGATTAAATTTGTGGATTAAACTAGGGCAGCAGTGGCGCAGTGGTTAGGAAGCTTGCCACCGCATCGGAAGATTGTGGGTTCGATCCCCTCACAAGTAGGTTGCCCTGAGGTATCCCTGAGCAAGTTACCATCCCTGTCACTGCTCCCTAGGCGCTTTCAATAGCTGCCCACTGCTGCACGGTGTTTGTGTGCATGGGTTAAAAGCAGAGGTCCAATTTTGACCTCGCAATGACAAGTGTTGTCACTTTCATTACTCACATGTGTGTGCTGTTTGTATTCTGTGGAAACCAGAACCTGGGTATTTGTGGTCAGACCTGATTCATCATTACTGCTTCTAGTCCTGATCTTCAGTTTTCTAAAGCTGCAGCTCTGCAGCTGATTGGCCAATTCTCTGTAAATATCAATCATAACAATAAGATCTTTAACGGGAATCAGAAAGAGTCTTATTCCTTTAAACATTAAATGTGGAGATAAAGAATTTAATGATCCACTTATTTGCAGAGTTCTCTGCCCTTCGTCCCTTCGCCTTGGTGACTGTGATCTTTCTCCATGCTTGATGTTCTATCACGCAAGAGAACCAAGGTATGAACTACACCATCAAACTCTAATAATCATTTTGAATGATCTTCAGTGTCGTTTATTGACTGCTTGATTCCAATCCATCAGATCCTGCCAGAGTTCACTACAGCACTGCTGATGGAGATGAAGAGTGATCAGTTTAGAGTGGTGCAGTTCTGGCACGAGTCTTGAATTCACCATCTATCATCCAGAACTTTAATTAAAATATTCTATTTGGCTTTTTTAATTTTTAACTATTCTTTCATATATGTCATCATCAGCAGCAGCTCATCATCATCATCATCATTACTATATTATTTTGTAAATGGTAATTCATTTCAATTGGAAGTAAATCAGAGTTGAGTTGATCTAGTAAACTGTATGAACGTTTGATTTATTTGTACAGAGCACAATAAAATGACTCATGTGATATTTCCATGTTATTTACTTTATCTAATATAATACATTGCATATCTAACAGAAAAATAAACCCCAGAGCCAGTTTAGCTCCAGTGATGAAGAACAGAGAAGGTCAGAAGGAGCTGTATTGTGCTTCTGTGGACTTGCAGAAAGGATCTGACAGGATGTCTAGAGAGGAGCTGTGGTTTCATGTGAGGAAGTCAGGAGTGTCAGAGAAGCACGTCAGAGTGGTTCAGGAAGAGTGTGGAAGAGAGGTGAAGAAGAGAGTGCAGGCAGGTTGGAATGGGTGGAGAAGAGTGACAGGAGGGATCGGTGTGTGTTTGTGTGTGTGTGTGTGTGTGTGTGTGTGTGTGTGTGTGTGTGTGTGTGTGTGTGTGTGTGTGTGTGTGCGTGTGTGTGTGTGTGTGTGTGTGTGTGTGTGTGTGACTGAAAAGACCACATCATAAAAGTGGAAACAGTGATCTAATGCCTCTCTCGTCTGTGTGTGTGATTGTGTGCTGATAAGAAACCTTTCTAAAGACAGAAGAGTTCCTGTGGAGTCTGTTCATCTGCTCCTCTGACTGCAGGGCATTGGGAGATTGTGTTCAGCTCAGTGAAGAGCTGCTGAGAGTTATTAACACTCGGTGTGTGTGTGCAGCACTGGTGTAGGGCTGGGTGTGTATCTGTCAGTGTGCTGTGAAGTCAGTGTTGTTTACTAGTGAGAATGTTGCTGAGTTTTATCTTCTCTTCATGGAGCTTCTCGTCACTGAAGGTGAGTAGAGATCTGTTTCTCTTGTACTGATGAACTGACAGTGTGGAGGCTGAGCTCCAGTAAAAAGTGTTTACAGCTGAAAAGAAGATCTGGACGGGAGATCTGGGACCAACAACAGTTTATTGTAGAAAGATGAGTTTTGCTGGAAAAGGTCGGGGTTCAGTGCAGATCAGAGGCAGTCAGTTTCTGTCTGTGTGGAGTGGACATGTCGTCCTCGTGTCTGTGTGTGTTTCCTCCTGGAGCTCCAGTTTCCTCCTATATCACCAGACATGCACCTGTCAGTGTGTCCCTGCTGTTCCCCTGAGAGATCTGGGATAGACTCCAGCACAGCCTGCGAGGAGCCCTCAACCAGGACCTCTAACCAGAAAATGAGAGAGCATTTATTGCACCTGCTTTTATTTTTATCATGAATTTTAAATCATTTAACAAAATTTTAAAATGTCTTTCATTTTTGATCTACATCATTAGTAGAATATGGACATCTTAGTCCATCATTAAGTGAAAACTCAGATGAGCAGAATAAAGGATCGTTAGTTCTAAAAGTGCAGTTGTGGTTAAAGGAAGCTGAATGTCCTCATGAGACTTCAGAGCAGTTGATCTGATCAGCACACTGTGAGCGTGAACATTGGGTCTATAATAGAATTAATGTGTGTGTTGTGGGCTTGTGGTTTTGGTGCTCGATCTAAAAGGGTGCACATCCGTGCAGAAGTCTTTACACCATAATGAACATGGTGGCGGATTGAGGGTCAGGTGTGTGTAGGTGATACCTTTGCTTCTTCTGCTCCCAATGACTAGCATTTACAACAGCGGATATGTTTGTTGTAAAGCGATGCAAAAGTAAAATAACAAGACATCAGTGTTTTTGTTGACTGTGGTACAAATATGAGGATCTCAAAAGGTAAACTGATATAAATAAAATCAATTAGTCCAAGAAATTCCCATTCTGTACCCATTTTGTCATCAGTCCAAGCACTTTGTTCCAAAATGAATCTGACTGCGTCCTGAATAGGTTTCACAAACAGCACGTGACTATTTTGTGGCGTGAGTGCAGAAAGGGCTTCTTTCTCATCACCCTGCCATACAGATGTTCTTTGTACAAATTGCACTGAATTGTAGAACGATGTACAGATACACTACGTCTGCAGCAAGACATGCAGATGTTCTTGCCAGGTTTTGGAGAGATCTGTAGGTTGTCTGTAACCATTCTCACAATCCTGTGCATACGCTGCTCCTGTATGTTTCTTGGCCTGCCAGACCTGGTTTAACAGCAACTGTGCCTGTGGCCTTCCATCTCCTGATATCATGCAGGCTGAGAGGGGTTTCCAAACATTTTTATATGCCTGTAACATACACACACAAACACACACACACAAAAAAGGCCTGAATCATCCATAAAGATGGGAAAGATGAGAACTTACAAGTAGTGATGGAGAGTCGTGTTGATCTTAATAGAAGTAAGTGGTAAAAGCTATTAGTCCAAGTCCATTAATAACTTTTTGTCTCATCAGTCCAAAGCACTTTGTTCTAAGTCAGAATCTGGCTCATCTGAATGAGTTTTACAAAAGCACGTGACTCTGTTTGTGAGTGTGAGATCAGAAGAAAGAACTGCTTTCTCCCTCACCCTGCCATCCAGATGTTTCTTTGTTCAAATTGCACTGAGTGTGAAACATGTACAGATACACACCATCTGCAGTAAGATGTTTCTTGCAGGTCTTTGGAATCTGGCAGGTTGTCTCATAACCATTCCCGATCCTGTACGGCTTGCTCCTGTATGTTTCTTGGCCTGTGTGTGTGTGTGTGTGTGTGTGTGTGTGTGTGTGTGTGTGTGTGTGTGTGTGTGTGTGTGTGTGTGTGTGTGTGTGTGTGTGACTAAAAACCCATCATAAAAATGGAAAAGCAATCTAATGACTCACTCGTCACTGTGTATGATTCTGAGACACCATCTTATGCTTCTGTGTGTGTGTGTGTGTGTGTGTGTGTGTGTGTGTGTGTGTGTGTGTGTGAACCTATGTGCATGTGTTCATGTAGATGTTATCTGCTATCTTATGTTTGTGTGTGTGCATGTTTGTGAGGCTTGTTTGTAGGCTAGTTTTTGTTTGTGTGTGTGTGTGTGTGTGTGTGTGTGTGTGTGTGTGTGTGTGTGTGTGTGTGTGTGTGTGTGACTAGAAAAAACCCAGCCATTAAAGTGGAAACAGTGATCTATGAGCTCTCCATTTGCTGTAATGTGATTGTGCTGATAAGAGAGGCCTTTCTAAAGACAGAAGAGTCCAGACTGCTCACAATTTTAATAATGATCTAAAATTGTAGTTGTGGTTAAAGCGCAGCCAAATGACACATCGAATGTCTGTGTCCAAGCCTGTGTGTGTGTGTGTGAGTGTGTGTGTGTGTGTGAGTGTGTGTGTGTGTGTGTGTGTGTGTGTGTGTGTATGTGTGTGTGTGTGTGTGTGTGTGTGTGTCTTGTGGGATTGTGGTTGTGGTTTTCCTGCTCCAGTCTGAAAAGACAGCGCTTACCAGCAGCCGATATGTTATTTGCAAAAAGATGCACCAAAAAGCAAATAATAAATAAATAAATAAATAAATAAATACAGCAGTGTTCATATTGTTTATAATTATATGAAAGACAAATGTGAAGAAATGTAAAGAAAACCACATAACGAAAAAAATACAACAGCAACAGAAAGAAACATGAATTATATTATCTGGTTGAGTACAGTTTTTATTTCGGTTTATATCAACAATTTGTTCCTCCATATAATTAAACAGTACTTATTTATGTTTTCAGTGTATTTGTAATTATCAATTACACATTTAATGATTAATGACAACACATTATTACTAATATATTTAATATATTCTTATTATAGAAAGTACTTTGTAAAACTTTTTGACTTCTTTAATGAAGATATTTCTAATAATAAACACTTAAATTTTACTCTTTAATGCACAGTTTAAAGCACAAACCGTGAGATACAGAATAAAGGAAAAGCAGAATGAAGGGCAACAACATGGTGGATCACACCAGGAACGACTTTAATGGAACAAGTGCAGCATCAGAACCAAACCCGGAAACACTAGTGAGATGGTAGCTTATTAAATAAAAGAAAGAGAAACTTTAGGACATTGAAAATTCTCTTCCAAAAGGTTCTACTATGATTAAAGTTTATAAATTACACGAGGTGTGTAACGTTTAACAACTATTTCTCTCTTCATGTCCACACTCTCCTCTACTGCAGACATCTGCCTCACCTAAACCTCACCCACACTCAGTGTCACTGCACACTCCTAGAACATTGATTGGTCAGTTTTGCAAGCGGTGCTGCCTACAAGGCAGGAAACAGCAAGTGTTCATGACTCAGAGATGCTTTTGCAACTTTTAAAAAGCTGCTGTTCTCACAGTCTGAGCTGCAGGACATTAGAGTGTGTTCAGCTCCAGTGAGAAGGAGCTGCTGAGAGAGTTGTACCTCGGTATTGTGTGTGCAGCACTAGTGTAGGGCTGGGTGTGTGTCTGTCAGTGTGCTGTGAAGTCAGTGTTGTTTTACTAGTGAGAATGTTGTAGGTTTTATCTTTTTCTCTTCATGGAGCTTCTCGTCGCAGGTGAGTGAGATCTGTTTCTCTTCTTTAGTGAAAATATACAATTATAATGATATAAAATATATTTTATATAAATATAATTTTATATAATATATAAAATATAATATAAAATTATTAAAATAATTAAAGTAAAATTATTACTTTAAACAAGTGAACAGTTGAGTAAGTACATTTTACCATTGATCAGAAAATAAACTCAAAAACAGGATTTTTATTTAAATAAATTTCATTTTAATAAATTTTCTCTTTTGTTTGTGTATAAAGTGTTTTCTTTACAGCAGAAAAGATTATTCACCCCAGAGTCCAAAATACAAAACTAAAACTTAACGCTTGATGGAAAACAACATTTCTCACATTAATTCATTTGAGGATTTAATGCTTAAAAGATGTGTGTGTGTGTGTGTGTGGAAGTTTGTGTTCTTTCTGACTCACAGGATGTGACATCACTGAATCTTTGGTCTTTTATCTCACCACTGTGTCTCTGCAGGCTACTGCTCTGGGAAGCGAGAACATGCGAAGGATGTGACAGCAAACACAGGAGAGTCAGTACTGCTGCCCTGTTCCTGCACCGACCTCAACACCACACCTGGAAGACTCACCTGGAAGAAACACAACACACACACACACATTTTAAACTTGAAGAGATCTCCCATTGTGTTGATCAGTACAGAAACAGAGTTCAGCTGTTTAACACTCACTCTCCAGAAATCTCTCCTCACTATCACTCCTGACTGAAGAGGATGGAGGAGGAAGTACCTGTGATATTAGACATAACTACTATAATCAAAGTCACTGTTGCAGGTAAACACCTTCACCTTACTAAAACACCTTAGTAAGAGGGGAGTGTGCAAACGTTCTGCAGTGAGGGAGTGTGTGAAGAGTGTTCTGTAGTAAGAGAGTGTGTGAAGAGTGTTCTTTAGTGAGGGTGTGTGTGGAGAGTGTTCTGTAATGATACACTGACTATTTAACGTCTCTCTGCAGAGGGACGAGCTAAAACATCAAGATCTACTCCAGCAGTCAAGCTCCAAACACGTCCGAGCACTTCAACCACAAAGTCCCATCGAGCACCCGACGGTAAGAACAGGAAACTGTTCCTTAAATGGAGAGAATTAATCTTTTTTTCTGAAATCTGCCCTGAGGTTGACTGGTGATGAATTTATCTAGATTATATATTCATATTCAATCATGTTGAAACTCTATTGCTTATTTGAAACGCGCAGTCTTTCCAGCGCCAGTGGTGATTTTGCATTGAATTCTAAAGATCATGATTTCTTGCTGTCGTTTTAACTCTACACTGATTATCAAACACTTCTCTTCAGGGGCTCAACTAAACCTACACAATCTACTACCCAAGGTCATCAAAACCAAACCAATTCAAGCACCTCAATCACAAGTTCCCAACATTCACCTACCAGTAGCTGGTAGACTGACCCCGCTGAGTGTGATGCAGGTTTATTATTTATATTAAAGCTTTTAAATGTTTTCTGTTTAATATTCATAATAAATTATTATATGGGGTGGTGGTGGCCTAGTGGTTAGGGAGTTGTGAATGATCAGTTGGGGTTCGGAGCTCCCCTTCCCAATAGTTTGCCTGAGGTACACTTGAGCAAGGTGCCGTCCCCGTCACGCTCCTCCCTGCGATGGGCTGGCGACCTGTCCAGGGTGCGTCCCCCGTCCTCGCCCTGTGTGAGCTGGGTTGGACTCCAGCACTCCCCTTCCGCGTTGGGACAAGCGGCAGAAAATGGATGGATGGATGGA
Source organism: Hepsetus odoe (assembly GCA_017165825.1). Lineage (NCBI taxonomy): Eukaryota > Metazoa > Chordata > Actinopteri > Characiformes > Hepsetidae > Hepsetus > Hepsetus odoe. The sequence continues at coordinate 2,672,531 of CM029370.1, forward strand.
TGGATGGATGGATGGATGGATGGATGGATGGATGGAAATTATTATATTGGTGTTTCTATCCACTCTGGCGCACACATGGTTAAAGAACATGAACTACATAAATACATAAATATTTAAAAACCTGAACCTGCTTGACATGTGATCTAAAATAACACAATACAGCTGCAAATAAATAAATAAATAAATAATATGTGTGTTATGTTAATATCAGGAAATATTCATGCCAGGAAGTAATAAATAATGGATTAATTGTCTTTAATTGCTTTATTCTGTATTTACTACCAAATCCTCTGTTTCTAAATCCTCAGAAAACAACACATGCTTGTTTGTATATTCCTTCATCTCTAGCTCACTGATTCATGTAGCTACTCTGCTGGGAGTCGGAGGAGTCGTTTGTTGGAAACACAGAGGTGCGTATGAATGATCAGAGTGTGTATTGAGAGACGTGTGGTTCTCACTTTGTGTGTCTTTACTCTGGGACGAGGCAGATGGACAGAGCGGCAGGAAAGAAGCAGAGACACCCGGTCAGTTCATCATGTCTGGTTAATCTCCTTATTCAGGCGCTTTGTGGACTTCATGCTTTAGCAAAATATATTCCTAATAGTGACATGTTTATTTGAACTTGCTCAGTGCAACTAAGCAAACTCAGAAGGAGGACTTTACATCAAGGCTAAACTGAGTGAAGCAGCTGTTCTTTATGGTGGAAACAGCAGAAGAGGGAACTTCACAGAACTATAAGATCAGAATAATGTGTCTCAGAACCTGCAAACATCTAGCTGATTCTGACATGTTGAGTTTCAGTTCTAGTGTGAGTGTGTGTTTTTGGTGGGTCTCTGCACACTGAGCAGATTGCTCAGCTACAAAACTTGGAGCAGAGAGCTCATCTCTGCTTGCTTCAGAGTGAGAGTCCTAGTTCAGCAAGTTCTCTCAGTTTATGAGGAGGGTGTTATACTGGATTTCTGCTAGTTATGAGGAGGGTGTGGTTCTGCTGGTTATGAGGAGGAGTGTTATGCTGGTTCTGCTGGTTATGAGGAGGGTTATGCTGGTTCTGCTGGTTGTAGGGGAGGTGTTATGCTGGTTCTGCTGGTTATGGGGAGGGTGTTAGGCTGGCTGCCACTTTGGTTATGAGGAGGGTGTTATGCTGGTTATGGGAGGTGTTATGGTGGTTTATGCTGGGAAGGGGGAAGAATGAACTTTGCAAATTCCCTTAAAGAGTCATGAAACAACCCAGGAATGACCAGCAGTGTGGCTGATCTGATAAAGTTAGCGCTGTAGTGAATTCATCTTCATGACCATAATTCACTTCCTGCTCTCACTGCACCTCAGACTCCTGCTAAGCGGCTGGGCGGGAACAACGAGTCCTCCATCTAAACACACCACAGTGAAAACTCTTAGAGACGACAAACATCCCTCAACACCTCACATTAAAGTCATGAACCCAAAAACTAAAATTAGTTAAAGATAGAGAAAAAGAAAAAGATTAGTAGGGTAAATTAAAAAAAAAACTAAAATTAAGTTTAAAGATAAATACATTTTTAATAATATATTTAAATAATACATACATAATACATTCTTTTTCACCATTGTAGAATTGTGCTGTACTGAACACTGGGCTACAGCTGCATGGTTACAACGTGTCCTCTGTCTCTCTGGTGGCCGAAAACTGCCTCACAGCCGGACCGACTTAAGGCAGATTTAAAACAGTTTGTTCATGTGTGTAAAAAATAGACCTTTGAGAGCAATTCTTGAGAAGATTTTATGTGATTAGTAATAAAAAAGGTCTAACCAAATGCTTTACAGCTTTAACAAATAACGAAGGAAAGAAATTTAATTAAAACAATTAAAACATACGTTTGTTCTTGGGCTGTAAAAGTTCACAGAATATGGACGAGAGTGATATTTGTCCTCACCACCTTTTCCTGATGTAGAGAGAGTGTTTGGGAGGTTTGTTCCAGACAGTGCAGGTCTTTATTCAGTGTAATAAAATGATAAGAACTCTCCAAGATTACTGAACAAGTAGCCCTTCAGCCAGTTCAAGCTCTGCTGTGATGTGAGTGACTCTCAAGCTTAAACTCTGAGTCTTCTGTTCTGCTGCTCAGTGTGAACTATTTTCTCATAGAGTAAAAAGTTTAAATGTTTCTGATTGGTTTGTTCAGAAAAATGCTGGAAGGAGCTCATTAGCATAAAAGGTTGAGTCACTTCAGAGGAAGTAAAGATCCTGTGTCCATCGTGTCCATAAAAATAAAATAGATCTGACTGACTGTGCTAGACTGACTATCAGACTGCTCTTCTCTGCAGGAGAAGCTCAACTAAATAGCAACCTTCAACACGATCTACTACAATCATCAACCACCAAACTATCATATCTTTCCTGAAGTCACAGTCATCTTTGAGATCTCATTAGATCTATTTATTTATTTATTTATTTGAGAGGGAGCAGATCATTTTAAATGATTCAGACTCACTGCTCGCTTTAAGGTGTTCACAGCCTGTTTCACCTGCTTTTTTTGAGACCACCAGCATCATTCCAGTGCCCGCGAAACCATCCATCTCCTGCCTCAGCGACTATCGTCCCGTCGCACTCCACACCCATCATCATGGGGGTGCTTGAAGCTGGTCATGAGGCGCATCAGATCCCAGATCCCCTCCTCACCTAGACCCCTGCGGTTTGCGTATCGTCCCAGCCGTTCCAGCGGACGATGCAATCTCCACCACCCTCCATCTGGCCCTTTCTCATCTTGACCCAGAAAGGACAGTTACGTCAAATGCTGTTCATCGACTACAGTTCAGCATTCAACACCATCATCCCTCCCAGCACCTGGTGAGAAGCTGAGGCTGCTGGGCCCTGAACACTCCCTCTGTAACTGGATCCTGGACTTCCTGACTGCAGGAGACCCCAGTCAGTCAGGATCAATGGCAGCACCTCAACACACCATCCACACTGAGCTGAGGGCCCCCCAGGGCTGTGTGCTCAGCCCACTACTTTGTTCACGCTGTTATTGCGACTGTGCGGCCAAGCACAGCTCGAACCACATCATCAAATTCGCTGATGATACAACCGTGGTGGGTCTGATCAGCGGTGGAGACGAGGCAGCTTACAGAGAGGAGATACAAGAGCTGACGGACTGGTGCAGAACCAACAACCTGTCTCTGAACGTCGACAAGATAAAGAGATTAGCGGTGACTAAGGGAGAGATCACGTGGGTTCACCTCCATATCATCAGCTTTATACCTGTGGAGATGGTCCAGAGCACAGGATTTCTTGGTGTTCACATCACCGACAACCCTCCGTGGTCCCTCAGCACCAGCTCCATCACCAAAGAAAGCCCAACAGCACCCTCTACTTCCTGTGGGCTGAGGAAAGCCATCTCCCCACCTTCCATCCCTCCTGCATCTTCTGGAAGACCATGAGGCATCCTGGCGGCTGCAGTGCCACCTTTTACCATAAATGCAGGAATTACCACAGCATCTGAGCACCAAATCCCTACAGAGTAGTGAGGAGCAGCTGAGAAGATCATCGGGGTCTCTCACTCTACAGAACATTTCACCGCTACGCTGCATCACTTAAAGCAACCAGCTTTGTGTGGATGATTACCCTTCCCCTCTCTTCTCCTCCTGCCATCCCGGGAAAGGTTCACGCGACATGCGGGCACTCAGGCTTCCAGGATGGGAAATAGTTCCCCTGGCCATCAGACTGTTGAACTCTGGAACCACCAATATCATGGACTCTTAAAAACCAATAATACAAAACTCTTAAAACCACACTTCACCTACTTCCTCCACTTTTCATTCTGTATTTATTTATTTATCTCGTGTTGCACTCTTGCACTTTAAGTAACTTTAAGTTTTACAGTAACACCGCTCCACCACACTGCTACACCATAATGTGCCTGGGCTGCTTTGTTCCACAACACTGCAGCCTTCCGCAGATAAATGTGTCTATGCGTGCCAAATCTATTGTTGTCTGTGCTTGTCTGTCTTGTCTGCACTTGTTGCCCCGTGTTGTGTCTTATGTTGTCTTGTGTCTTGTCTTGTCTTGTGTAGCACCAGGGTCCTGGAGGAACGTTATTTCGTTTCACTGTGTGCTGTGTATATGGCTGAAATGACAATAAAATCCTACTTGACTTGACTTGACTTGCAGCTTCTTCTCTTTCTCCTGGATTCTCTGCCTGGATGTTTCCACATGTCAGCAACACAAGTCTGAGCAGAAGAGTGTATCCTGTTTTATATGAGCAGCAGCTGAAGAGTTCATGTTCACTCTTGTTCTGTATGTGAACACTGAAGCTGGAACAGTGCTGCAAGATGGTGATTGGTTGGTCAAGGTTTGCTGACCTAGTTAGTCCTGTTCATGAACCCAACTTGGATTAATTCCACACTCATGTACTCTTATTCTCCTGAACTGATTTACTGCAGAACTATATAATCAGGTCGCAGAGGAATTCCTTCCTTTACTTTTTGCTGCAGCTACAAAAGGACTCCATCATGGACTATGTTCACTCACTCCAAGCACTAACAGCAGATAAACTGACTGACGGTCTGACAGTAGATCTGAATCAGTGGATCACGCTGAGAGTAGATCTCTTCTTGGCAGCTGTTTGGAGACTTTGACCAGGCTGGGCGTGTGTGAAATGTGTCAGTACTGAACTCAGACTGTATAATGATGTAATAATGAAGGGGTTTAGAAACACAACACCCTTTTATTAAACACAGCATTTTATTAGAACTATATACAGGGAAACAGGTTACTGTACAAGCACACACACACACACACACACACACACACAAACACACACACACACACACATACATATAAACACAAACACACACACACAGCTAAGTCCAATAAACTAATATTTGATTAGAACAATATGTACATAAACATTACACACTAATAAAAGCAATGATACGTAATGATAATAGTTATTAATACTAATAATACTGTGATTAATTAAAATCATTCCTAGTGGTAAAGAGTGAAGGAGGAGGACTCAATAATGCTGTAGGATACGCGGCTGTTGTTCAGACATCAGTTTCTGAAATGAAAAACACAAGCATGTTACTGTACAAGCACACACCTGTATGTACTTACACACACACACACACACGCACACACACACAGGCTGAAAGTAACGAGTGTGAGTTAGTTTGTATGTTTGAGTGAATCTTCGTTACTTTACTGGGTGAACTGTGTTTGAAAACAACAGGTTTGTGCTGAACTGTCACTTTAACCGACAGTTCACCACACACACTATACACCTCTTTTTACACTCTGTTTTCTTTCTGTTCAGAAGGTCCTCATCCTAGTTCACAGCTGCACTTCTCCTGCATCTTCTGTATCAGGCTCTGACACACAGTGATGTGATAAAAATGTGTTTTAATAAATAAAGTAAAGAACCTGTTCACACAGTTCTGCAGGTGCTGTGAACCTCTAACACTGAGTCAACAGGACGACATTCTGTGTTGGAATCGTATCCTCTAGGACTGGGAGGTGGGTGGACTGGGAGTGTTGAAATAGTGTTCATGTTACAAAACTTTAAAGTGGAGAAAATGATGTTTTTATAATCTGACATTTTCCCCTTTAACTAATGTAGAGTGAAAATGTAAACAGTAAACTACTTTACACTTTACCAAATCATAAATCTGAACAAAGACACGAAGTGGTTCAAACTCACTTTGTTCTATGAGTTCCGTTTTTTGGACATCAGCCAGTTGGTAGCTTTCACTTTGCTCTGTAAAACAGACTGAGCAGTAGCAGTTCAGAACCGCTCAGCCAGATAATAATAATAATAATAATAATAATAATAATAACAATAATAATAATAATAATAACACACAGTCTTACCTGAACAGTGTTTAATTTTGGCGACCTGTGTGTACACGCTGTCTAGATGTTTCCGAAGCCCCTGAAGCTCGATGCACTGAACATAAAACGAGTTAATAAAGAACAACAACAGTAATAATAATATAAACACACACAATTATTATTACTAAAAGTAAATAATAATAATAAAAATAGAAGAAATCAAAATAACAACATCAAACCTTACTCTATTCTCTGTACTCTGGGCTAAACTTTGTTCTTTTTCTTTTGTTTGCTCTTGTTGTCAGAGACCCTCAGATGTTGGTCCTCTTTGTCATGTGGGGACAGAGAGGAGTGTTCTTTATTCAGTATGACTGATCTCAGATCTGTGCTGTGTGGAGTCGCTGTACTGCACCACTGTACAGATAACTGTGATACTGGTTCAGAAAATAAAAGTGTCTCTCCCAGACTCCTCCCAGAACTCAGGGTCTTCAGGTAGAGAGCTGCTCAGGGTCAGAGGAGGAGGAACATCACTGGAAGACAAGCAACATGTGTATTTTCCCTTTATTTGAATGTACACACTTAGATTATATGACATTTAACAAAAACAACAACAAATCTCCATCACATCACGTGTACTAATATTAGAGACTACATCCCTTTTTCTTTTCACTTTGTACAGCCGAGCTCTTCCAACATGGAATGAACAGTGATGGAGTTTTAAATCTTTTATATTTGTGTTTAAGGAAGATGATCAACAACAAATAAGACTTCACCATAGGGACTGCACACACACACACACACACACACACACACACACACTTGTTTACTCACTCCAGTGTGACTCCTCAACTCTATCCATCTCCCGATGTGAAAAACAACTGAGGAGAGAGAAAAAGTAAGTGTTCTCCATGTTCCTTGAAACTGATGAACTGTTGATCTCCTAGCTGGATGAACTCTTCCAGTATTAAAGTCGGTTTTAAAGTGTGAACTCACCCCGGGTTTTAAACCCTCACTGCTCTCAGTGTTGGGACATTTCTGTGCTGGAACTGAAAAAGGTGTAAAATCAACAGATATGAAGAGGTGTATCTGGGCTCTGTTCTCGTGCGCGCAGATTAACGGGGTTTGTGTTTGAACTTCACAACGTTTCCCGTCTCTCCCGTCCAGCCGTGACGTCACAGGTCGCCGCTAAGCAGAGAAAAACGCCTCGTTTTCAGATCCAGAATGACTTCATTTTTAGTCAAAAGCTTACAAACGCGATCCTTAAAGCTGCGAGTGCTTAGTGTCAGGTGTCGGAGCAGCGCTGAGGTTAATGTGTTTAATGAAATAAACAATTCCTATAAATAATATTTAAGTAATCTAACCAACAATGATCCATCAATTTGATTAACAGCACAAACAGCAACTACAGTCATCAGAGGTATTAATATAAAATCATTGTATCATTTCATGAAATATTAATATGGCATCTGATATGTTCAACAACAACAGCAGCATTATGTATGTATGTAATAATAAGACGACTGCTAGTTGCAAACTGAAAAAAACGTGATCTCAGTTTATATTAAAAACAACCATTATATTTCCACACAACTATATAATATTCGTGTGATTATAAATAAAGGATTATTATTATTATTATTAATATAATCACTGTAACAGGAAACAATTTTGTCACTGAACTGGAATTCAGAAAGCAGCTTTTAAAATGATAAATGTTTAACTCTTGTAAAGATATTTTATCCAGAAGGATAGAATTCTAAAATTATAAAAGTTAGTTTAAAGTAAGTGTTAATCTATCTGTAAAAGCTACTACACCAAAAATAAATTAAATTAAACTGGATATTTTATATAATAAATGATTCTCCCCCTGTGATGCTCTTTCTACACCTAAAGTCAGTGAGCGGTCAGAGGTGCAGAAAAGTTTCCATTTCAGAGTCTCTGTTGTGAACAGTTCTTCTGTCACTCAATAAATTAGAGCCGCAATAATTTACTCACTTAACTCCCAGTTTCCCAAACCTACCGGCTGGTGTGTGTGTGTGTGTGTGTGTGTGTGTGTGTGTGTGTGTGTGTATGTATGTGTGTGTGTGTGTGTGTGTGTGTGTGTGTGTGTGTGTGTGTGTGTATGTGTGTGTGTGTGTATCTGCCCTGTGATGGACGTTGCTCTATTAAAGCTGGGACAGACTCCAGAACCATGACCTGAACAAAGACAAGCAGATAAGAAAACGAGTGAGTGAGTTTCATCTTTATACATCAGGATTAAAAGAACTCATATTTTAGAAGCACAGTTTTGAGAGGAAGGTTTTCCAGCAGAGAGCTCAGGAATAAACTCTACACTTAATAAATCACCAGCTCAGTCTTAGGAGAGTCCTCTAGACTTAAGAGCACTGAGCTGCAGCTGTATCTTGATTACAGCGTGTCCTCTGTCTCCCTCTAGTGGCCGGGAACTGTCTCACAACTGGACCAGCTGAAGGTGAGGATTTAAAAATAATTTAAATAAATATTTGTAAAAATGAACCCTTTGGTGCCCACTTCTGAAGGCCTTACGTGATTATAATTATTTTTTAAAGTCCATCTGTAGATGCTTTTCAGCTTGTAAATAACTAAGGGAAAAGAGAAATTTTATAAAAAAAAAACAAAAACACATACTGAGCTCTGATGTTTTGTTCTGCAGCTCAAGCAGCTTGTCTGGTGATTTTTTTTTTTCTATGTCTCACACATGGCTGGGTTTTGGGTGGGAGCTGCACTGTCAGTGGATGAAAGGATGTATTTCATCTTTTCATATCCACACAAAGCAATCATCCAATAGTGAAAGTGAAAGAAATAGGCTATAATATAAAAATAATTTGTGAAAATAAGTTCTACCCCACACAGCCAGAGGTTGCCAGACATTAATTCCTGATTCATGAAACAGGAGGAACTTTATCTCTGGACTGTAAAGTACTAACTTCACATGTACAGTATCAATATTTATCTTCACTAGTGCTCCATGATGGAGAACATATTCATGGAGAGGTTTGTTTTGGACAATAAAGGGTTTTCTCCCAACTATTTCTGCTCCATTGACCTGCTGGAGCTGTTGTTACTGTATCAATAGTAAAATTGATCAAATAAATGATTGAAATAATTATAAACAAATGCAATGTTTTATTTTAAAATAGTGATTATATACATTTCTGTAAAATGTGTAACATGTATGTATTTATGAAGTTTTAACACCTGCAGCAGGAGAGCTCTCCGAGGTGCTGAAACCCTCTGACCCTGTTCAGCATCACTGGACTGCTCCATTTAACACCACCAGGGGGTGACATTCTAATCCGTGATCCATAAACCAGTTCAACACCAGCTTTATTCTCAACTCACAAACACACACTTCAGGGGTTTTCCTCACAGCTGGGGTTCTGTGTGATGTTCCAGACAATAATACAACTTATATATAAAAAAGATGACTTTAGATTTTACTGTAGTCACTGATTTAACTAATCATTTTGGTGAGTTTGGCCATTTTGGGTGCTCAGTGATTTGCTGCGACATATGTTCTTTGTTCTATTTTATTTTGGGTTTTTTTGTCCTGGAGTTTGTGTTCAGAGAAAACTAATATTCTTCACCTCGGTAATAAACTACATGCTACTGAGGCCTTGCTGGAAGCTTGCCTGTCAGAGCTGGGCCCACTAACCTCACAGCCTGCCTCTTTAACCCAAAGGTAGTGAGATGTGCGGTCCTCCATGCTCTCTCTGTTAATATAGAACAGCCCTGTTTCGTTTGATGGCCTGCTCTGCTTGTTAGCTCCCTCCCTGACACTCCCTCAACACCAGGAGTGAAGCTTCAGCTCAACACTCCAGCGACTCCAAAATTACACCACATTAATCACGCAGGAGACGCTGCCATTTGGCTGAAGTCCAGTGGGAATGTGCAGCTTCCTATTTTACAAAACACAATTCCAGATCACTCAGTGACTCCTGCAGCTCATGTCCAAAACTAGAATCTCAGATTCGTGAACACCAAATGAAACACAGAGAAATATTCCTGCAGATCAGGAACTAAAAAAGTGCTGCAGTCTATATCCAGATATATTTGTTGTTTATTTGTTTATTTCTAAATTAAATGAAATACTGTTCCTCCAGGACCATGGGGCTACACATAAGACAACATCTAACATGACTCAGAACACACCAGAAGACAAGTGCAGACAGGACTAACAGTGCAGACAGACACCAGCCTTGTAGTTACTAGACTGTACAGAGCAGCAGTCTAATGAGGATCATTGTTAAAACAGTGCAGAGTCCAAATTAAATAGTAATAATAATAAAGTGTCAAAAACAGCAAGAGGGAGATAAATTGGTGTATGAATGGAGCTGGAGGATGAAGCATCAGTTACGATTCAAGAGTCTGATGGCTAGAGGATGGAATAATTTCCCATCCCTACACTAGAACTTTTTAGTTTCCTAAAGAACATCAGATAAGAGGTTTCAGTTCAGCATTCTTGAACACTATCTATAAATGCTTCTTAAGGGAAGACAAAATAGCACTTTGGCCGAAATGGTCCTGCTACCTTGCAGAACTTAGTTCTGGACCTCATGATACACATCTAATCCAGGTAATGAGGACAATTAAAACAAAGAGATCAGGAGTGGGTCTGTTTATATTCCAAATAAATTTTTTTGTCAGTTTTTTCATGTCTGATGTGATGGAAATTGATTTCTCATAATGGCATTATTTTGGTGGTGGGGTGGCTTAGTGGTCCTGTCTGATCTTCTTTGCCACTGAAGAGACTTTCATAGTTTCAATCTGTGCATTGTGGTTGCTTTCAAGTTTCTTTTCAGGAAAACCAGAAACCACCAATCCACAGGTCGACCTTCGTCCTTCCCTTTCTCCTCCTGCCTGTTTCACATCAAGACATAAAGAACTCTGTTGGCCCATCAGCTCCTCCAGTCTTGTGCTGCCTGTGTGTTTGTGTGACGGCCACCCAAAATGAATGGATCTCACACTCTTCCTCTTATCCATCTCTCAGTCATGCATTATCGATCCTATTCTTCATTCTTCGCCTCACATGACTTTTACTTAAATCTATATTGTTAATTATGAATGTTTCAACAAATTAAAAGGCTGTGGCTTTTATTTTGAATGTCTGGCCCCTGTGTTTATCTGGACAGTATCTGAACCATGAATAAATCAACTAATCAGAAATCCACAAGAACAGAATTTGTTTTTTTTTGTTTTTTTGTTTTAATAAAGTTTTGTAAAGTCACCCTTACACATAAAAAGATTTCCCACAAGCACCCTATGTTGCCATGGCCACCACAGCAGTGTGAAATTTTGAAACAGTTGAAAAAAGTGCTGACCACAGCCACCCAGTCTTACTGCACAGTGCACTAGATCAATTCAATTCAATTCAATTCAATTCAATTCAATTCAATTCAATTCAATTCAATTCAATTTATTCTTGTATAGCGCCTTTTACAACAAAGTTGCCCCAAGGCACTTTACATTGGTGGTAGTAATAGATGTTAAAGCCAAACGACTATGAAGGAGAGGAACCAAAAACTCCACTGTGTGGAGAAAAAAAAACCTGAGGGTCCAAGGTCAACCAGCTACCCAACCCCCTTGGGTATACTAACAGTAAAAAAGTTAATTTGGTTTTAATCTCCAGGATCAGTGAGGAGTCCCAAGTTCAGCTATGCAGAAGAGAGGAGAGAGAGATGCATGCTGGGAACTTACTGTCTCTTGATGAAAACACACTAACATATATGTAAGTATGCGCAATGACGTCACTGATGGTGGATCAGTCGTGCTGGGATGGTGGATGCTTGCTTGAAACAACACACACACACACACCCACACACACCCACATATACACACACACACACACACACACACACACACACACAAACACACACACACATATTTGCTTGTTCAGCTGATGACGCAGTGATCAGAGTGTGTAGATGCCTGTAGGTGTAAATAAACCTTTATAGTCTCTCATTGCAGAGATAATGTCACTGACGATGGAACAGCATTTTAAAGGTTCATTTTTAAAATTCTGTTCATTATTCTTCTTATTTATTTATATATTTAAACTAATTCAAATAGTGAATTACTTATGTAGAAAACATCATATGAACTTACAAGCTTTCAACACTCAAGCTCATCAGTCTGTTTTAGACACCAAGTAAAGAGGAATCGCTCTGCCACACTGAGCGTCCGTGAGAAACAGGAACATGTGTCTATGGTAAAACTTTTTTTAAGTCACTGTAATTACTGTGCAGTACAACTCTAATAAAGCATTAAATAACAGTGTAAGTACTGGTGATATTCACTGTTACACTCTCAGAATTAAAGATACACCTTCAGTACTTTAGTTACAGAACACAATTCCATCATTTTCCACCGCAGTTTTTGCATGAATCTTCATGACTCTGTGACCCCAGAAACATTTCAAAACATACCAACCCAACACACACTGCACTACAGCGTCAGAGACGATCAGTCACTCAGTTCAACAGATCAGCTGAGGGGAAAGTACAGAGCTAGTTTGGGTAAACAGTGTGTTTATGTACAGATACTCTGGCCTTTCTACTCCATCTGTAATTCACCCTTACACACAGAGCAGCAGCAGCGTCACCCACAAGCACCCTGTGACGACACCCACAGCTGGGCACAGCTAACAGCTGGATAGAAAGAAAGAAATGCAAAAGTGAGAAGTCACACTGCACTGAGATCAGTTCGACAGAAGTGAGGAGAAAGAGATGCATACTGGGAGCACACTGTCATGATAACAGTGTGTAGACACCTTTAGATATAAATATAACTTTATATCCTTTTTCATTGTAAAGATGATGACACTGATAAAGATGTTCATTTGCAGAGTTAATTATTATTTATATAAAATAAATGAGTGGAATAAAAAAAACTGTCAAAACCACAAAATATAGCTCTGTTTTCATGTGTCTATGACAGTAATACATTAATAATGCATTAAATAACAGCGTAACTAGGGGTGATATTCACTGTTACACTCTCAGAATAAAAGATGCACCTTCAGTACTTACTTCACTGCAGTTCACTTGTTTCTGCATAAATGTTCATGCTTTTTTTACCCCCAAACATACCAGCCCAACACACACTGCACTACAGCGTCAGTGATGGTCAGTCACTAATAAGTGGGAAATTTATGGAGGTTTATTTCCATTCATGTGTGGAGTGACTGATGAACTGGGCTGCAATGGACTGTAGGTTGTGTTCCATGATGTAAACGTAAAAACATCTATATAGTATCATATAGCAATACAAATAGTGGGTGAGGGTAAATATAAAATAAACTAACATTTGAATGATCTTTTTGCAGACATGTGTTCTGTTTACAACACAAATATGGCCGTGCAGTCGTGTCAGTAGAAAGGAAGCAGAGGCCAGTGATGAGTAGAGAACCATATCTGACCATCAGCAAACAGAAACTAATATATCACTGGTGTTTCATTTCATGACCACTATAACTGACCAATCATAATGTGACGAGATGTGAAGAGGAGGAAAGGCATGATGGGAAAATGTTTTTCCACAATAGCATCAAATTTATCCCTCAGACATTAAGACTGTTAACATCACGGCCCACCTGATACTCGACACTGAACACTAGTCATTGAGCTGGATGTGCTTTAAAGGTTCATTTAATCACCCCTCCCCCCACCAGCATTTCTGAGAGGCCAGTAAGAGGAAGTAGAAGCTAAACCACATTTCGCCAGAGCAAACGCAGGAAATACGTGTGGGGACGAGTGTGTTTGTATGCTTGCAGGCCACAATCTGAGTTTACTGACGATCAGATAAATTATATTATAAGATTAGCAGTTGTGGACAAACGATGACCAGAAAAAGTCAGATTACGTCTTAAAGCACTGTGGGCTTCTCAAGGCCGAGTCTTAGATTAAGCACATCTTTAGTTTAAACACTGGTCAAAGGTCAGTTTACCTTGTATTTACATTTATTTTGCTATACAACACTGTATAGATTTCTTTTCTTCTACAGTTATCATCGTCTACAGTCTTTTGATCAATCACTCCACTCATTCATGGAAACACAACTTCACAGCAGCATCACTGACCAGATTATCTGAGTAACAGACCATCGTCACAGACGCTGTAGTGTAGTTGGTGTTCGGATGCTTTTTGAAACAGCAATACAAACCTGCAAACCTCATCAGTTTCATTTACAGATAAACAATTTTTTCATGGTTTATTTAAGAAACAAAGGTGAGCACTGATAAAGTAATAGATGCTTTATTTATTTACAAGAAATGAGTTTGGCAGGTTTAATTTAAACTTAATTAACGCGAGATGCATGATTAGTTGAACACTAGTCCATTATCTGCCGCTTGTCCCAAACGGGGTCGCGGGGGAGTGCTGGTGTCCAACCCAGCGCACACAGGGCGAGGACGGGGGACGCACCCTGGACAGGTCGCCAGCCCATCGCAGGGAGGAGCGGGACGGGAACGGCACCTTGCTCAAGGGTACCTCAGGGGAACCTATTGGGAAGGGGTTCGAACCCCTGATCCACCAATCATGTGGCCAACGCCCTACCCACTAGGCCACCGCTGCCCCTAGTTGAACACTAAATTAGGATATATGCACAAAATATACAAATATATTAATATATATGAATGATTTTACAGTTTTACATGGAAAATGAGGTCAAAGTTAAACAATAATGATCCCTTTATTGCCATATACGCATTAATACACAGTCAATATTCTTAAAAGACATCAAATATGTGAACAGGACATTTATATCAAATCAGAACCAAAAAAAGAGTTTTGTGTGTGTGTGTGTGTGTGTGTGTGTGTGTGTGTGTGTGTGTTCAGTTCAATTCCCACCTCCAGCACTACCAGCACTACTACCACTGGGTTACTGAGCAAAACCCTCAACCCCAAGTTGCTCCTGGGAGTCTGTCCCTGTAGTCAGGAACTTTGAGTCATAAGAGCATCTGCTAAATGCAGTAAATGTGTGTGTGTTAATTCAGTTTAATGCTGGCATATTCTGTAGTTTCAGTGTCCATCGGTGTGGGAGCCGGTGTTGGTTTTTTGCTGATGACTACAGAGGAGTACGTCACTTCATCCTGCAGTAAATACACAACAACAAACATCATTAAAGCACAAACTCACCTGTACAACAGACGCTCAGAATGATACTCACCAGCTCTTCTGCTTGTTGACGCAGGTTCACGTTACTGTACAGCATCTCAGAATCGACCTGTAAAAGCATAATTTTAACAAGTCAAAACATTTAAACACACACACACACACACACACACACACACACACACACACACACTCACACAGAACCTGCATCATAACACTGACAGATCCAGGCTGATAAACATGCTAGACGGTGCTAGATGTCATTTGAACTCGTGAGAGGTCGTGACAGGTTATCGTAATGGTTCCTTTTCCAGCAAATTAATTAATGGATATAATCTGTCATGATAACTCATGACTGTACATGACATCATATTTTTATAACCGAATTAAGTCAATGTTATATTGTAATGAAAGTGAAAGTGACTATGTGTCATTATGAAATACGGCACACAGTGATACAATACTTCCTCTGCTTTTCACCCACACACACTGTGCAGCACGGGGCAGTTATTTCCAGTGCCTTGGGAGTAGTGTCGGGGACGGTACCTTGCTAAAAGGAACCTCAGAGCAACCTACTGGTCTGGGAGTCAAACCCATAACCTTCTGATTCTGGGGACTAGTCCCTAAACACTAGAGCATTACTGCCTCTTCCTGCAGTGACACCACACCTTGTACTGACACCTATGAATTCATTCCTAAATTCATTCCTGAGGGACGTGTATGTCCTCGTTTCAGTGTTTTACCACCTACTCCAGGGCACAAAGAGCTGGATGTTAGTTAAAGAGGATGAAGCCCATTTCTGATCACAGTGCAGTAGAAAACTGAGCAGTGATGGAGGGGCTGAAAAAATAACATGGACTAGGTTCAGTTAAATTTTCCAGAAATTGCATTGGACGGTTTCTTCAGGAAAATCTCTCAGGAAAGCGATCAGTCTAGGTGAAAGTGAAAGTGACTATTTGCCATTGTGAAACAACACAGCACACAGTGAACCACAACAAAATGCAACCACTGCTTTTAACCCACACACACTGTCCATCAGCTGTGAATTAATTTTTTTTTATATTTTCCCTGCAAAAAGGAGTGTTTGAAGTTCTTCCAGTCTTACCCGTGTCTCCTGATCTCCACTCTGTCCTGTTTTCCTCTCACAGCTCTCCATCTGCACTTTTCTCCGAGCTGCAGAATCAAACCAGACTCTCACACACTGCACAGAGCTCCAGCACGGAGTGTGTTCATGAGCAAAACCAACAGTGTGTGAGTGCATGTGTGTTTACCTCTGAATCTCCAGTAGAAAACCCCTCCAAGTCCCAGCAACAGCAGTAAAACCCCCACAGCAGCATAAACCAGCACAGTAGAGTCCTGACCCCAGTCCCCTGTGTGAAGGAAGAAATTACATTTATTTAGGGTTACACAACCCTCTCTGGTACTGAGTGAATCTGAGATTGTCAGTAACATGAAGAAGGTATTAAAGTGGTGCTTCTAACCATAATTAAGTAAGATTTTATGAAAATTCTACAAAAATGGTTTAACTTGATTTTACAAAGGGTTCTTTTCCTTTTTAAAAAATCCCCTTAAAATGCAGTTACAAAACAAGTTCAGTTTTCAGATTTCAGTTCAAGTGGACGACAAAAAAGGACTTTTATTCTGACATGCTGGCCATGACAGATAGATATTAATACATGTATTTATAACTTTAAATAATGAGATTGTTCATGATCACCTGCTAATATCTAAGATCAAATTTCACTTTTTTGAAAAGAGAAGAGAAAAAGAGACTGAGTGAACTAAAATGAAGGATACATGTTTAGTGCTCACCTGCCCTGCACTTGTTTCAGCAGAATAAATATTTGTTTGTAATTCAAAATAAACAAAAAAAAATGATATTTCCTTATTTCTCATTGATGCTTATGTGTTTGAGGTAATAAAATGATAGCACCTTTTTTATTCTGTGAATAAAAAACATACTTGAAAATGTAGAAGTGACTGGTCGGGTTGTACTGGTGACTCTTGGAACAGGCTTTGTAGATGATTTTGGGACTGCAGATAGAAAAAGACCAATTCAGCTGCACATAATAAAGGATTAGTGTTTGATGTCTTTTTTCTCTGTAACTGCAGAATAAACACACGCACATCCTGTCTAAAGAACTGATGCTCAGTTTGGTGCTTGTTGGTTCTGAGTGGGAACATGGTTCACCATCATTAAGATCTCAACATTGATTGACAGCTGTTTGGGGGGTTAGTTAAGTAGTGCTTACTTACTTTACTTTAACTGTTGAGATACTTGTTTTTGTTTGGGCATTGTGGATCAGCGCCACTTCACATTGTTATTTTGTCTCCACCTTCACAAAAAATTGGATTTGTGAAGATAACTGCTCTCACAGTAAACCATCAATCGTCCTGCTGACATTCAGATCATAATTTTACAAAATTGTTGTATGAATATTTTTTTTTTCTAGGAAACACTTTCTTCATGATTTCTACATTAATTAACTGGAACAAGAATGAGGTCAGGTATTGGCTGAATAATACAGCCTTATCCATAGTGTGGTTCTGAGAACAGATTTACAGGATTAACTCGGAACAGATACTAGAACCAGAAAGAAGACCAAATACATTTAAACTAGAACCTCCAGACACAAAAAAACAATAAAACAACACAGGATAAAAAAACTACAGCCCAGAATGCCCAAGAAAATGATACAAAATTGATGTGGTTTTAATCAAACTGCATTTAAAAAACATTTAAAATAAATATAACATGTCAAAAAGTTAACAAAAATGGAATATGTTTAGTAAAAAGCAAAAAACATACCACTGACTTTATTAAAAATGAAATGCAGGTTTAATTGTCATTTCAACCATATACACAGTACACACAGTGTTCCTTCAGGACCCTGGTGCCACACATAAAACAACATCTAACATCACATAGAACACTTTATATTATATTTATATTATGGTGTAGGTTAGATGTTATTTTATTCTTTTTACTTATATCTAATGTTTAATATCTGACACAACCACAGTTTAAAACAAAAAATAATGAAAACTAATTTGAACTCTAAAAGTCCTGCAAGCTAAAACCTCTCATCTGAATCCCACTTGACATCAGCAACAAGAAGAAAGATGTAGTTTTGCTTCAAACTGCAGAAAATCAGTCAAAATACTCATCAGACTTCTTGAAAAAAAAACTACAGGGTGGGATTCATACAAACAACGCCATTCTAACCAAACTAAACATCACAAAAACAAGACACAAAACGAGACACTTCAGTCAGTAAAGCAACCTTGAATCTACACTCACTGTAAACATTATCAGATCCACTGATCATGTAGAGGCACTCTGGAGTTTAAACCATCTGTGTGTGTGTGTGTGTGTGTGTGTGTGTGTGTGTGTGTG
>CM029370.1:2691358-2717349 GCA_017165825.1 Hepsetus odoe
TCTTATCTCACTGACAGACAGCAATTCATCCGCCTCCATAACAACAGATCACCTCCTGCTCCAGTTAAACAGGGTGTCCCTCAGGGATCTGTTCTTGGACCCATGTTATTCATAATTTATATTCTCCCTCTCGGTCATATTATTAGAAACCATGGCCTCAGTTTTCACTGCTATGCTGACGATACCCAAATCTACATTACCACCTCCATTTCAGCCGCTCCGCCCCCTTCCCTCACAGCGTGCATTCATGACACAAAACTATGGCTCACCACTAACTTTCTCAAGCTCAATACTGACGAAACAGAACTTTTATTAGTTGGCTCCAAATTTCTCATCACTAAACTACAAAATTTCAGTTTATCCATTGAAAATGCTCTTGTTACGCCCTCACCCACTGTCCGGAATTTAGGCGTTATATTCGATCCCACTCTGTCATTTGAATCTCACATTAATACAGTTGTGAAAAATGCTTTCTATCACCTCAGAAACATCTCACTCTTCGCTCATCTCTTTCGTTGAAGGATACAGAAATACTTGTTCATGCTTTTATAATGTCCCGTCTCGATTACTGCAATGCTCTACTCTTTGGTCTCCCAAGTAGAACATTAGCCAAGCTCCAGTATGTGCAAAACTCTGCAGCTCGTGTTCTCACATTCTTCAAAAAATCTGAACATATCACCCCCATTCTCCACAAACTTCACTGGCTGCCCATATCGTATCGCATTCAATACAAGCTGCTTCTCATCACATTTAAAGCCCTTCATGGATCTGCTCCTTCATACCTCACTGATTTACTCCATTCATACACTCCCACCCGCTCACTTCGCTCCTCCGGCACAGGGTTACTCTCAGTTCCTAAATTCAGGTTAGCTTCCATGGGGGGTAGATCATTTAGTGTTGCTGCCCCTAAACTCTGGAATTCCCTCCCTCAAACCCTGCGCCTCACGTCCTCTCTGTCTCTCTTTAAAACACAGTTAAAAACATATCTATTCAGTTTGTGCTATTCCACTTCTCCAAGTTCTTAATTTCCTTATTCTGCTATTTGTTTTCTGTCTTTGTGTTTGTATTAACTGTTTTTTTTTCTCTGTAAAGTGAGCTTCAGTTTGAGAAAGGCGCTATATAAATAAAAATTATTATTATTAAATTATTATAAAAGCATTGCACTGATTACCCAGAGACAGTGTGTATAAGCACGAATAACAATTTATTCCTAATTTCCTAATTTCCTAATTTTAATGATTAATTTACAAAATGGAAAAAATATGTTGAATATTATGTATCAAATTTACTTCAGAAAGCATGTCATTCTTACTTTGCATCTCCAAGGAAAATCGATATCTCCATAATTATATGTGATCTCCTCCCCAGAATGTATGTCCCTTAAAGCAAAAAGGCACAAATGTGGCCTTCTTTCCACAATCATTTTCTTCATTTTGCAGTTGGGGTTAATGTGGTCATCATTAACTAGTCTTCCAAGAGACCCATCATCTCTTGCAGCATCAATACTGAATTTGAACAAACAGGTAGTTAGTGACAAACATATGTTTTAGTCATAGTATATTTATGGAATTATTAAAAAAGATATTTAGCAACTGTTACTGTCATTTTTCTCCAATTTAAACCATATTAAAGTTTAAAAGTTGCATCTTGTACTGTATATTTGGTCACAATTATTCTTGTAGATGTGTATATATATTTATATTTATATATTTATATAGATAGATAATTTATTATTATAGCTCCTGTACTTTTCTTCTTTCTCCTGTACTTGTCCCTCTTTCCTTATACCTCTATTTTTATAAATCTTTTTTCTATTCTTTCTTTACATCTGTCACTTTTATAAGAGCCCTGTAATGCCCAAATTTCCCATTCGTGGGATAATAAAAGATTACTCTACTCTACTCTACTTCCTCTTTTAGCCAAGACAACTCTTACTAACTGTGCAAGATGTGTACATACAGCAATGATTGTACATTATGAGATAAGGAACATTGCAATTAATTAGGTACAGTAGTAAACTGAGAAATTAAATAAATGTTCTACAGGCCATTGTATCTATTGAGGTTAAGGTCAAAAAAGATTAGAACATATATATATCAAAATTCTCTTGAATTTAAAGATATCTGGACTTTATCCATGCACTCATTTATACAGTGAACCAAAACTGCAGAATGACTTTGACTCTAAATGACTGCCACTGCCAGTGTTTCTGATGTATTAGCTGTTTAAAAAAATCACACATAAAATGACAGCTGTTGCACATTTAAAAATACTAAAATATTCATGATAAAAGCGTTAGATAAAAGCTAGCAAAATAATTTTTAAATAATAAAGACACAGAATGTAAACACATAACTGTCATTCACAAAGGGGGCAGAACTAAAGCTATGTTTCTGGAAACATGAAGTCAATGCTGCCAAAGCATGATATGTGATGTTACATTTTAAGGATGTAAATAATAACTAATCATAGTGTTACACTGTTTTTAATCCAATCTAGCATCCATCAGTTCATTAATACATCAGTCTATCAATCAGACATATTTTCAGACCATTTATTAGAAACACACAGAGAGAGAATTTTCTAGCAACATAATTTATTCTACACTTAAGGAAACCATGCAGCAAATTACACAGATCCTGACTATAGAACAAAGAACTGGACTATGTATAAAAATTATATACAAAAAAAGTGTTTGTGTGAGTGTGTGTGCTCTCACCTCCAGAGCTTTCCGTGCCAGATGAAGTCGAACATAAATCCTTTAAGATTTTTGTGATAGACTCTCTGTCTTCTTTGGCTTTCTTCTGAAGTGACTAGGTCTCCTCTATACTCCAGCATGAACTCCCCTTTAGTAAAGTTTGACACTGCAAAGACTCCCCTGCCTTATTTTGAAATAACACCCTATCAATACTGATTGGTTTATCAAACTTAACCAACTTAAAAGTGAATTTATTTGCTTTGCTCACCTTTAAAGGAATCAATGTATCTTACTTCAAGACCTGTTTTGTCATGACAGCTTGTAATGTGAATAATGGCATCATTGGTTGGGCTCTTCCTCCGACAAATTTTTGAACAGTACTTTTCCCCCTCAGTGAACACTCTCAAGCTTAATCAATTCTAAAATCCTTCCTATAAAAATGTATTTTGCATTTGCATGAATTTCTATAGACAATCCAATATTGGCTAAATAATCTGATTTAGCTAAAGCTAAGAGCTACATAGAACAAGCTAATTACTGATAAAACTGCTAAACTGAAAACAGGTTCTTAACTTTAACACTTCTATTGAAGGTTTATACACAAACTCAGTTTATTAAATAAAATATTTTTTTGTGGTGAAAGCCTTTAAAACATCATGTTTCAAGGGAAACTCACATAAGCTGTGTAACTGTGATTGTCTCCACACCTCTGACTCCATGAAATAGGGCTCTTAATAACACTACATCATTGGCCCGTTGTTCAACCAATAAAACCTCAGCTTGCGGGACCACATGACAAAGTGTGTTAACCAATTGCTTTTACAGCCATTGGCCACAGGTGGAGTTTACACACTTGAGCACCTCAGTCACATACACACACACACACACACACACACACACACTTGTTCCTGGTTTAGGTTGTGGGTGGGGACTACTGAGATTTTTTTGGGGGGGGGGTCAGAATGATGAAATATCCAGCTGCAACCATTAACTTTGTGGGGACTCGATTTTAGGTCTCCATATTGACACAAGTCCCCATTTTATTGGTGTGCATTTAGGGTCACGTCCCCAGTTTGATAGGAATGCGAGCACACACACACACACACAAATGGTTTAAATTCCAGAGAGCCTCTACATGATCAGTGGATCTGATAATCTTTACAGTGAGTGTAGATTCAAGGTTGCTTTACTGACTGAAGTGTCTCATTTTGTGTCTTGTTTTTGTGATGTTTAGTTTGGTTAGAATGACGTTATTTGTATGAATCCCACCCTGTAGTTTTTTATTCAAGTAGTCTGATGAGTATTTTGAAGCAAAACTACATCTTTCTTTTTGTTGGTGATGTCAAGTGGGATTCAGATAAGAGGTTTTAGCTTGCAGGACTTTTAGAGTTCAGATTGGTTTTCATTTTTTTGTTTTTAATTGTGGTTGTGTCAGATATTAAACATTAGATATAATAAAAAAGAATAAAATAACATCTAACATACACCAATATATAAATATATTATAAGTGTTCTATGTGATGTTAGATGTTGTCTTATGTGTGGCACCAGGGTCCTGGAGGAACGCTGTGTGTACTGTGCATATGGTTGAAATGACAATTAAACCTGCATTTCATTTTTAATAAAGTCAGTGGTATGTTTTTTGCTTTTTACTAAACATATTCCATTTTTGTTAACTTTTTGACATGTTTATTTTAAATGTTTTTTAAATGCAGTTTGATTAAAACCACATCAATTTTGTATCATTTTCTTGGGCATTCTGGGCTGTAATTTATTTATCCTGTGTTGTTTTGTTGTTTTATTGTGTCTGGAGGTTCTAGTTTAAATGTATTTGGTCTTCTTTCTGGTTCTAGTATCTCCATCCATCCATTTTCTCCCGCTTATCCGAGGTCGGGTCGCGGGGGCAGCAGCTCCAGCAGGGATGCCCAGACTTCCCTCTCTCCGGCCACTTCTTCCAGCTCCTCCGGGCGGATCCCAAGGCGTTCCCAGGCCAGCCGAGAGACATAGTCTCTCCAGCGTGTCCTGGGTCTTCCCCGGGGTCTCTTTCCGGTGGGACGTGCCCGGAACACCTCACCAGGGAGGCGTCCAGGGGGCATCCTAATCAGATGCCCGAGCCACCTCATCTGGCTCCTCTCGGTGCGGAGGAGCAGCGGCTCTACTTTGAGCCCCTCCCGGATGGCTGAGCTTCTCACCCTATCTCTAAGGGAGAGTCCAGACACCCTGCGGAGGAAACTCATTTCGGCCGCTTGTATTCGCGATCTCGTTCTTTCGGTCACTACCCACAGCTCGTGACCATAGGTGAGGGTGGGAACGTAGATCGACTGGTAAATTGAGAGCTTTGCCTTCTGGCTCAGCTCCTTCTTCACCATGACGGACCGATGCAGAGCCCGCATTACTGCAGAAGTTGCCCCGATCCGCCTGTCGATCTCCCGCTCCATTTTACCCTCACTCGTGAACAAGATCCCAAGATACTTAAACTCCTCCACTTGGGGCAAGGTCTCACTCCCAATCCTGAGAGGGCATTCCACCCTTTTCCGACTGAGGACCATGGCCTCAGATTTAGAGGTGCTGATTCTCATCCCAGCCGCTTCACACTCGGCTGCGAACCGATCCAGAGAGTGCTGAAGGTCACGGCATGATGAGGCCAACAGGACAACGTCATCTGCAAAAAGCAGAGACCCAATCCTGAGCCCACCAAACCGGACCCCCTCAACGCCCTGGCTGCGCCTAGAAATCCTGTCCATAAAAGTTATGAACAGGATCGGTGACAAAGGGCAGCCCTGGCGGAGTCCAACCCTCACCGGGAACAGGTCCGACTTACTGCCGGCAATGCGGACCAAGCTCTGACACCGGTTGTACAGGGACCGGACAGCCCTTAACAGGGAATCCGATACCCCATACTCCCGGAGTACCCCCCACAGGAGCCCCCGAGGGACACGGTCGAATGCCTTCTCCAAGTCCACAAAGCACATGTAAACTGGTTGGGCAAACTCCCATGCACCCTCCAGGACCCTGCTAAGGGTGTAGAGCTGGTCCACTGTTCCGCGACCTGGACGAAAACCACATTGCTCCTCCTGGATCTGAGGTTCGACTATCCGACGGACCCTCCTTTCCAGGACCCCTGAATAGACTTTCCCCGGGAGGCTGAGAAGTGTGATCCCTCGATAATTGGAACACACCCTCCGGTCCCCTTTCTTAAAGAGGGGGACCACCACCCCGGTTTGCCAATCCAGAGGCACCGTCCCCGATGTCCATGCGATGTTGCAGAGGCGTGTCAGCCATGACAGTCCTACAACATCCAGAGCCTTGAGGAACTCTGGGCGGATCTCATCCACTCCCGGAGCCCTGCCACCAAGGAGCTTTTTGACCACCTTGGCAACCTCGACCCCAGAGATGGAAGAGTCCACCTCGATGTCCCCAGGCTCTGCTTCCTCCTCGGAAGGCATGTTGGTGGAATTAAGGAGGTCTTCGAAGTACTCCCCCCACCGACCCACAACGTCCCGAGTCGAGGTCAGCAGCGCACCATCCCCACTATACACTGCGTTGACCGTGCACTGCTTTCCCCTCCTGAGACGCCGGATGGTGGACCAGAATTTCCTCGAAGCCGTCTGGAAGTCCTTCTCCATGGCCTCTCCAAACTCCTCCCATGCCCGAGTTTTTGCCTCAGCAACCACCAGAGCCGCATTCCGCTTGGCCTGTCGGTACCTATCAGCTGCCTCCGGAGCCCCACTGGTCAAAAAGGCCCGGTAGGACTCCTTCTTCAGCTTGATGGCATCCCTCACCGCTGGTGTCCACCAACGGGTTCTAGGGTTGCCACCGCGACAGGCACCGACCACCTCCCGGCCACAGCTCCGGTCAGCCGCCTTGACAATGGAGGTGCGGAACAAGGTCCATTCAGACTCAATATCCCCCACCTCCCCCGGGACGTGGTTAAAGCTTTGACGGAGGTGGGAGTTGAAGCTTGTCCTGACAGGGGACTCTGCCAGACGTTCCCAGCAGACCCTCACGATACGTTTGGGCCTACCAGGTCTGACCGGCATCCTCCCCCACCAACGAAGCCAACTCACCACCAGGTGATGGTCGGTTGACAGCTCCGCCCCTCTCTTTACCCGAGTGTCCAAGACATGGGGCCGCAAGTCCGATGATACGACCACAAAGTCGATCATTGAACTGCGGCCTAGGGTGTCCTGGTGCCAGGTGCACATGTGGACATCCTTATGCCTGAACATGGTGTTCGTTATGGACAATCCGTGACGAGCACAAAAGTCCAATAACCAAACACCGCTCTGGTTCAGATCGGGGGGGCCATTCCTCCCAATTACGCCCTTCCAGGTGTCACTGTCATTACCCACGTGAGCATTGAAGTCCCCCAGCAGAACGATAGAGTCACCAGGAGGGACGCTCTCTAGCGCCCCCTCCAGAGACCCCAGAAAGGGTGGGTAGTCCAGAATGCTGTTTGGCGCATAAGCGCAGACAACACTAAGGACCCGTCCCCCGACCCGAAGGCGGAGGGCCGCCACCCTCTCATCTACAGGGGTAAACCCCAATGTACTGGCGCCAAGCCGTGGGGCAATAAGTATGCCCACACCTGCTCGGCGCCTCTCACCGGTGGCAACTCCAGAGTAGAAGAGAGTCCAGCCCCTCTCAAGGAGACTGGTTCCAGAGTCCAAGCTGTGCGTCGAGGTGAGTCCAACTATATCTAGCTGGAACTGCTCAACCTCGCGCACTAGCTCAGGCTCCTTCCCCACCAGAGAGGTAACATTCCACGTCCCTAGAGCCAGCTTCTGCAGCCGAGGATCGGACCGCCAAGGCCCCCGTTTTCGGCCACCGCCCAGCTCACAATGCACCCGACCTCTTTGGCCCCTCCCACAGGTGGTGAGCCCATGGGAAGGGGGACCCACGTTGCCTCTTCGGGCTAAGCCCGGCCGGGCCCCATGGGTGAAGGCCCGACCACCAGGCGCTCGCCAGCGGGCCCCACCTCCAGGCCTGGCTCCAGAGGGAGGCCCCGGTGACCCACGTCCGGGCGAGGGAGAACGTCTTCCAAGGTTTTTATGCATCATCAGAGGTCCTCTGAACCGCTCTTTGTCTCTTCCCTCACCTAGGACCTGTTTGCCTTGGGTGCCCCTACCAGGGGCATAAAGCCCCAGACAACATAGCCCCCAGGATCATTGGGACACGCAAACCCCTCCACCACGATAAGGTGGCGGTTCAAGGAGGGGGGTTCTAGTATCTGTTCGAGTTAATCCTGTAAATCCGTTCTCAGAACCACACTATGGATAAGGCTGTATTATTCAGCCAATACCTAACCTCATTCTTGTTCCAGTTAATTAAAGTAGAAATCATGAAAAAAGTGTTTCCTAGAAAAAAAAAAATATTCATACAACAGTTTTGTAAAATTATGATCTGAATGTCAGCAGGACGATTGATGGTTTACAGTGAGAGCAGTTGTCTTCACAAATCTACAAAGCCTGTTCCAAGAGTCACCAGTACATCCCGACCAGTCACTTCTACATTTTCAAGTATGTTTTTATTCACAGAATAAAAAAGGTGCTATCATTTTATTACCTCAAACACATAAGCATCAATGAGAAATAAGGAAATAGCATCAGATTTTATTTTTAATTACAAACCAATATTTATTCTGCTGAAACAAGCGCAGGGCAGGTGATCTCCAAATCATGTATCCTTTATTTCAGCTCTCAGTCTCTCTTTTTCTCTTCTCTTTTCAAAAAAGTGAAATTTGATCTTAGATATTAGCAGGTGATCATGAACAATGTCATTATTTAAAGTTATAACTACATATATTAATATCTATCTAAATCATGGCCAGTATGTCAGAATAAAAGTCCTTTTTTGTCGTCCACTTGAACTGAAATCTGAAATACTGAAATTGTTTTGTAACTGCATTTTAAGGGGATTTTTTTTTAAAGGAAAAGAACCCTTTGTAAAATCAAGTTAAACCATTTTTGTAGAATTTTCATAAAATCTTACTTAATTATGGTTAGAAGCACCACTTTAATACCTTCTTCATGTTACTGATAATCTCAGATTCACTCAGTACCAGAGAGTGTTGCGTAACCCTAAATAAATGTAATTTCTTCCTTCACACAGGGGACTGGGGTCGGGACTCTACTGTGCTGGTTTGTGCTGCTGTGGGGGTTTTACTGCTGTTGCTGGGACTTGGAGGGGTTTTCTGCTGGAGATTCAGAGGTAAACACACATGCACTCACACATTGTTGGTTTTGCTCATGAACACACTCCGTGCTGGAGCTCTGTGCAGTGTGTGAGAGTCTGGTTTGATTCTGCAGCTCAGAGAAAAGTGCAGATGGAGAGCTGTGAGAGGAAAACAGGACAGAGTGGAGATCAGGAGACACAGGTAAGACTGGAAGAACTTCAAACACTCCTTTTTGCAGGGAAAATATTTTAAAAAAATTAATTCACAGCTGATGGACAGTGTGTGGGTTAAAAGCAGTGGTTGCATTTTGTTGTGGTTCACTGTGTGCTGTGTTGTTTCACAATGGCAAATAGTCACTTTCACTTTCACCTAGACTGATCGCTTTCCTGAGAGATTTTCCTGAAGAAACAGTCCAATGCAATTGGATAATATGAGAATTTCTGGAAAATTTAACTTTACCTAGTCCATGTTATTTTTTCAGCCCCTCCATCACTGCTCAGTTTTCTGCTGCACTGTAATCAGAAATGGGCTTCATCCTCTTTAACTAACATCCAGCTCTCTGTGCCCTGGAGTAGGTGGTAAAACACTGAAACGAGGACATACACGTCCCTCAGGAATGAATTTAGGATTGAATTCATAGGTGTCAGTACAAGGTGTGGTGTCACTGCAGTAAGAGGCAGCAATGCTCTAGTGTTTAGGGACTAGGCCCCAGAATCAGAAGGTTATGGGTTTGACTCCCAGACAAGTAGGTTGCTCTGAGGTTCCTTTTAGCAAGGTACCGTCCCCGACACTACTCCCAAGGCACTGGAAATAACTGCCCCGTGCTGCACAGTGTGTGTGTATCACTGTGTGCCGTATTTCATAATGACAAATAGTCACTTTCACTTTCACTACAATATAACATTGACTTAATTCTGCTATAAAAATATGATGTCATGTATCATGATGTCATGAGTTATCATGACAGATTGTATCCATTAATTAATTTGCTGTAAAAGGAACCATTGCGATAACCTGTCACGACCTCTCACGAGTTCAAATGACATCTAGCACCGCATGTTTATCAGCCTAGATCTGTCAGTGTTATGATGCAGGTTCTGTGTGAGTGTGTGTGTGTGTGTGTGTGTGTGTGTGTGTGTGTGTGTGTGTGTTTAAACGTATTGACTTGTTAAAATTATGCTTTTACAGGTAGATTCTGAAATGCTGTACAGTAACGTGAACCTGCGTCAACAAGCAGAAGAGCTGGTGAGTATCATTCTGAGCGTCTGTTGTACAGGTGAGTTTGTGCTTTAATGATGTTTGTTGTTGTGTATTTACAGCAGGATGAAGTGACGTACTCCTCTGTAGTCGTCAGCAAAAAAACAACACCGGCTCCCACACCGATGGACACTGAGACAGAATATGCCAGCATTAAACTGAATTAACACACACACATTTACTGCATTTAGCAGACGCTCTTATGACTCACAGTTCCTGACTACAGGGACAGACTCCCAGGAGCAACTTGGGGTTGAGGCGTTTTGCTCAGGAACCCAGTGGTAGTAGTGCTGGTAGTGCTGGAGGTGGGATTTGAACTGAACACACACACACACACACACACAAAACTCTTTTTTTGGTTCTGATTTGATATAAATGTCCTGTTCACATATTTGATGTCTTTTAAGAATATTGACTGTGTATTAATGCGTATATGGCAATAAAGGGATCATTATTGTTTATTGCTGTTTAACGTTGACCTCATTTTCCATGTAAAACTGTAAAATCATTCATATATATTAATATATTTGTATATTTTGTGCATATGTCCTAATTTAGTGTTCAACTAATCATGCATTTCGCGTTCATTAAGTTTAAATTAAACCTGCCAAACTCATTTCTTGTACATAAATAATACCATCTATTACTTTATCAGTGCTCACCTTTGTTTCTTAAATAAACCATGAAAAAATTGTTTATCTGTAAATGAAACTGATGAGGTTTGCAGGTTTGTATTGCTGTTTCAAAAAGCATCCGAACACAAACTACACTACAGCGTCTGTGACGATGGTCAGATACTCAGATAATATCTGGTCAGTGATGCTGCTGTGAAGTTGTGTTTCCATGAATGAGTGGAGTGATTGATCAAAAGATTGTAGACGATGATAACTGTAGAAGAAAAGAAATCTATACAGTGTTGTATAGCAAAATAACCAGTGAATGTAAACATCAGGTAAACTGACCTTTGACCAGTGTTTAAACTAAAGATGAGCTTAATCTAAGACTCGGCCTTGAGAAGCCCACAGTGCTTTAAGACGTAATCTGACTTTTTTTGGTTGCCATTTGTCCACAACTGCTAATCTTATAATATAATTTGTGTGTGTGTGTGTGTGTGTGTGTGTGTTGTTTCAAGCAAGCATCCACCATCCCTGAATGATTGATCCACCATCAGTGACATCATTGTGCATACTTACATATATGTTAGTTTGTTTCCATCATGAGACAGTATGTTCCCAGCATGCATCTCTCTCTCCTCACTTCTGCATAGCTGATCTCAGTGCAGTGTGCAGTGATACTGGGTGGCTGTGGTCAGCACTTTTTTCAACTGTTTCATAATTTCACACTGCTGTGGTGGCCATGGCAACATAGGGTGCTTGTGGGAAATCTTTTTATAATATTATTTATCTGATCATCAGTAAACTCAGATTGTGGCCTGCAAGCATACAAACACACTCGTGCCCATACGTGTTTCCTGCGTTTGCTCTGGCGAAATGTGGTTTAGCTTCTACTTCCTCTTACTGTCCTCTCAGAAATGCTGGTGGGGGGAGGGGTGATTAAATGAACCTTTAAAGCACATCCAGCACAATGACTAGTGTTCAGTGTCGAGTATCAGGTGGGCCACGATGTTAACAGTCTTAATGTCTGAGGGGTAAATTTGATGCTATCGTGGAAAAACATTCCCATCATGCCTTTCCTCCTCTTCACATCTCGTCACATTATGATTGGTCAGTTATAGCGGTCGTGAAATGAAACATCAGTGGTTTATTTGTGTCTGTTTGCTGATGGTCAGATATGGTTCTCTACTCATCACTGGCCTCTGCTTCCTTTCTACTGACACGACTGCACGGTCATATTTGTGTTATAAACAGAACACATGTCTGCAAAAATGTAAAAGCTCTTATGGGCAATGCAGCATCTCCAATCCACCTGACATGCAGGTCTTCAGACTGTGGGAGGAAACCCACGTGAACACAGGAGAACAAGTCCACTCTATACAGGAAGGACCAGGACCAGGACCAGGACCATCTCCCTGTGAGCTGACAGCGTTACTCACTGCACATCTGTACTTCCCAGATGTGTACCTTTTAACCTATGAATATGAATATGGTGGAATTAAGTTCTCTAATTAAATGTCCTGAAAGCTACCCTTGAAAGGGCCACCCCAGTCTCGCTAAAGATACCCCCCCCACCAGGACACCCCAATAGTGTTTTCCCCTAAAAGTGCAACAGTGGTTAAATTGTTAACTGCTACATATTAATGGTTCTGATTCATATCATGCAGCTTCATTTTAGCAGTATTTCAAAATTCAAAACATTTAAAATTTTACTTTTAAATTAAATTAATTAACATTTGTGCAAAACCAAAAATGAACTGCAGTGTAAAATGATGGAATTATGTTCCCTGACTAAAGTACTGAAGGCGTATCCTCGAGGGAACCACCCCAGTGATGCAGCGGGTTCCACCCCAACGCCTCAAACACCTTTTTTTCTGAGAGCGTAACAGTGAATATCACCAGTAGTTACACTTTTATTTATTGCTTTATTAATGTGTTACTCTCATAGACACATGAAAACCCTAATGTTGTGGTTCTGAGGGCCTCTCAGCGTGGCCGAGTGCTTCCTCTTTCCTGAGTGTCTGTAACACTCTGTTATCTTTCTATCCAGCCGTTAGCTGTGCTCAGCTGTGGGTGTCGTCACAGGGTGCTTGTGGGTGACGCTGCCTTTATTCTGTGTGTAAGGGTGAATTACAGATGGAGTAGAAAGACTGACAGGCCAGAGTATCTGTACATAAACACACTGTTTATCCAAACTCACTCTGTACTTTCCCCTCAGCTGATCTGTTCATGTGAACACCGTTTAAACTGTTAACAGGAATATTTATCAACAGAAAACACGAGTGTTACTCTGAGAGGAAAAGATGGGCTTAATCAAATATACACACTAAAAACACTGCAGGCAACATCTGATCTACTTAATCTAGAACCTTCTGTTTGCTGCTGTGCAAACAAAGAGAGAAGAGCCACATCACTCTTAACTACACATATAGCCGTGCACTCTAATCAACAGAAAGGAAGTAGAGGTGCTGAGAAGAGACTCATATCTGACCATCAGCAAACAGACACAAATACACCACTGACATTTAGTTTAATCTGTAGATGACCAATCATGATGCCTCAAACTTTACCCTCAGACACTAAAATGGTCAACATCCTGGTCCACAGCTGAGACCCAGCACTGCACACTGGTCACTGTGGTTGATGTGCTTTAAAGGTTTGTCACCCATCCTCCACCAGTGTTTCTAAGGAGGCGATATGTGAGGGTGTGGATGTGTTTTTTACGATTGCAAACAACAATGTGAGTTTTTTGACTTTCAGACCAACTTTAGGGTAATAAAGAGCAGTTCGGGACAAACAGCAAGGTAAGGGGGGATGGGGGGGGGCAGCAACAGCAAGATCCTTCAAATGTGAGTTCATTTTATATTTACCCTCACCCACTATTTCTATTGCTATACGATACTATATAGATGTGTTTATGTTTACATCACAGAACACAACCCACAGTCCGTTGCAGCCCAGTTCATCAGTCACTCCACACATGGAAATGGAAATGGAAATAAACCTCCTTAAATTTCCCACTTATTAGTGACTGACCATCACTGACGCTGTAGTGCAGTGTGTGTTGGGCTGGTATGTTTGGGGTAAAAAAAACATGAACATTTATGCAAAAACAAGTGAACTGCAGGGAAGTAAGTTCTGAAGGTGCATCTTTTATTCTGAGAGTGTAACAGTGAATATCACCCCTAGTTACGCTGTTATTTAATGCTTTATTAATGTATTACTGTCATAGACGCATGAAAACAGAGCTATATTTTGTGATTTTGACAGTTTTTTTATTTCCACTCATTTATTTTATATAAATAATAATAAACTCTGCAAATGAGCATCAGTATCAGTGTCATCATCTTTACAATGAAAAAGGATATAAAGTTATATTTATATCTAAAGGTGTCTACACACTCTGTTATCATGACAGTGTGCTCCCAGCATGCATCTCTTTCTCCTCACTTCTGCCTAACTGATCTCAGTGCAGTGTGACTTCTCACCTTTGCATTTCTTTCTTTCTGTCCAGCCGTTAGCTGTGCTCAGCTGTGGGTGTCGTCACAGGGTGCTTGTGGGTGACGCTGCTGCTGCTCTGTGTTTAAGGGTGAATTACAGATGGAGTAGAAAGACTGACAGGCCAGAGTATCTGTACATAAACACACTGTTTATCCAAACTAACTCTGTACTTTCCCCTCAGCTGATCTGCTGAACTGAGTGACTGATCGTCTCTGATGCTGTAGTGCAGTGTGTGTTGGGCTGGTATGTTTTGAAATGTTTCTGGGGTCACAAAGTCATGAACATTCCTGCAAAAACTAGTGAACTGCAGGGGAAAATGATGGAATTGTGTTCTGTAAGTAAAGTACTGAAGGTGTATCTTTTATTCTGAGAGTGTAACAGTGAATATCACCAGTACTTACACTGTTATTTAATGCTTTATTAAAGTTGTACTGCACAGTAATTACAGTGACTTAAAAAAAGTGGTACCATAGACACATGTTCCTGTTTCTCACGGACGCTCAGTGTGGCCGAGCGATTCCTCTTTACTTGGTGTCTAAAACACACTGATGGGGTTGAGTGTTGAAAGCTTGTAAGTTCATATCATGTTTTCTACATAAGTAATTCACTATTTGAATTAGTTTAAATATATAAATAAATAAGAAGAATAATGAACAGAATTTTAAAAATGAACCTTAAAAATGCTGTTCCATCATCAGTGATATTATATCTGCAATGAGAGACTATAAAGGTTTATATACACCTACAGGCATCTACACACTCTGATCACTGCGTCATCAGCTGAACAAGCAAATATGTGTGTGTGTGTGTGTGTGTGTGTGTGTGTGTGTGTGTTGTTTCAAGCAAGCATCCACCATCCCTGCACGACTGATCCACCATCAGTGACGTCATTGCGCATACTTACATATATGTTAGTCTGTTTTCATCAAGAGACAGTATGTTCCCAGCATGCATCTCTCTCTCCTCACTTCTGCATAGCTGAACTTGGGACTCCTCATTGATCCTGGAGTTTAAAACCAAATTAACTTGTTTACTGTTAGTATACCCAATGGGGTTGGGTAGCCGGTTGACCTTGGACCCTCAGAGGTTTTTTTTCTCCACACAGTGGAGTTTTTGGTTCCTCTCCTTCGTAGTCGCCCGGCTTTAACATCTATTACTACCACCAATGTAAAGTGCCTTGGGGCAACTTTGTTGTAAAAGGCGCTATACAAGAATAAATCGAATTGAATTGAATTGAATTGAATTGATCTAGTGCAGTGTGCAGTGAAACTGGGTGGCTGTTGTCAGCACTTTTTTCAACTGTTTCATAATTTCACACTGCTGTGGTGGCCATGGCAACATACGGTGCTTGTGGGAAATCTTTTTATGTGTAAGGGTGACTTTACAAAACTTTATAAAAACAATAAAATGAAACAAATTCTGTTCTTGTGGATTTGTGATTAGTTGATTTATTCATGGTTCAGATACTGTCCAGATAAACACAGGGGCCAGACATTCAAAATAAAAGCCACAGCTTTTTAATTTATTGAAACACTCACAATTAACATTATAGATTTAAGTAAAAGTCATGTGAGGCCAGAAGAATGAAGAATGGGATCGATAATGCATGACTGAGAGATGGATGAGAGGCAGAGTGTGAGATCCATTCATTTTGGGTGGCCGTCACACAAACACACAGGCAGCACAAGACTGGAGGAGCTGATGTGCCAACAGAGTTCTTTATGTCTTGATGTGAAACAGGCAGGAGGAGAAAGGGAAGGACGAAGGTCGAGCTGTGGATTGGTGGTTTCTGGTTTTCCTGAATAGAAACTTGAAAGCAACCACAATGCACAGATTGAAAGTATGAAAGTCTCTTCAGTGGCAAAGAAGTTCAGACAGGACAACTAAGCCACCCCACCACCAAAATAATGCCATTATGAGAAATTAATTTCCATCATGTCAGACATGAAAAAACTGACAAAAATATTTATTTGGAATAACAACAGACCTACTCCTGAGCTCTTTGTTTTAATCGTCCTCATTACCTGGATTAGATGTGTATCATGAGGTTCAGAACTAAGTTCTGCAAGGTAGCAGGACCATGTCGGCCAAAGTGCTATTTATTCTTCCCTTAAGAAGCATTTATAGATAGTGTTCAAGAATGCTGAACTGAAACCTCTTATCTGATGTTCTTTAGGAAACTAAAATGTTCTAGTGTAGGGATGGGAAATTATTCCATCCTCTGGCCATCAGACTCTTGAGTCATAACTGATGCTTCATCCTCCAGCTCCATTCATACACCAATTTATCTCCCTCTTGCTGTTTTTGCACACAGACACTTTATTATTATTACTATTTAATTTGGACTCTGCACTGTTTTAACAATGATCCTCATTAGACTGCTGCTCTGTACAGTCTAGTAACTACAAGGCTGGTGTCTGTCTGCACTGTTAGTCCTGTCTGCACTTGTCTTGTGGTGTGTTCTGAGTCATGTTAGATGTTGTCTTATGTGTAGCCCCATGGTCCTGGAGGAACAGTATTTCATTTCACTTAGAAATAAACAAATAAACAACAAATATATCTGGATATAGACTGCAGCACTTTTTTAGTTCCTGATCTGCAGGAATATTTCTCTGTGTTTCATTTGGTGTTCACGAATCTGAGATTCTAGTTTTGAACATGAGCTGCAGGAGTCACTGAGTGATCTGGAATTGTGTTTTGTAAAATAGGAAGCTGCACATTCCCACTGGACTTGAGACAAGTGGCTGCAGCTCCTGCGTGATTAATGTGGTGTAATTTTGGAGTCACTAGAGTGTTGAGCTGAAGCTTCACTCCTGGTGTTGAGGGAGTGTCAGGGAGGGAGCTAACAAGCAGAGCAGGCCATCAGATGAAACAGGGCTGTTCTATATTAACAGAGAGAGCATGGAGAACCACACATCTCACTACCTTTGGGTTAAAGAGGCAAGCTGTGAGGTTAGTGGGCCCAGCTCTGACAGGCAAGCTTCCAGCAAGGCCTCAGTAGCATGTAGTTTATTACCGAGGTGAAGAATATTAGTTTTCGCTGAAAACAAATTCCAGGACAAAAAAGAAACCCAAAATAAAATAGAATAAAGAGCATCTGTTGCAGCAAATCACTGTGCACCCAAAATGGCCAAACTCACCAAAATGATTAGTTAAATCAGTGACTGCAGTAAAATCTAAAGTCAACTTTTTAATATATAAGTTGTATTATTGTCTGGAACATCACACAGAACCCCAGCTGTCTGTGAGGAAAACCCCTGAAGTGAGTGAGTTTGTGAGTTGAGAATAAAGCTGGTGTTGAACTGGTTTATGGATCACGGATTAGAATGTCGCCCCCTGGTGGTGTTAAATGGAGCTGTCCAGTGATGCTGAACAGGGTCAGAGGGTTTCAGCACCTCGGAGAGCTCTCCTGCTTCAGGTGTTAAAACTTCATAAATACATACATGTTACACATTTTACAGAAATGTATATAATCACTATTTTAAAATAAAACATTGCATTTGTTTATAATTATTTCAATCATTTATTTGATCAATTTTACTATTGATACAGTAACAACCGCTCCAGCAGGTCAATGGAGCAGAAATAGTTGGGAGAAAACCCTTTACTGTCCAAAACAAACCTCTCCATGAATATGTTCTCCATCATGGAGCACTAGTGAAGATAAATATTGATACTGTACATGTGAAATTAGTACTTTACAGTCCAGAGATAAAGTTCCTCCTGTTTCATGAATCAGGAATTAATGTCTGGAAACCTCTGGCTGTGTGGGGTAGAACTTATTATCACACATTATTTTTATATTATAGCCTATTTCTTCCACTTTCACTATTGGATGATTGCTTTGTGTGGATATGAAAAGATGAAATACATCCTTTCATCCACTGACAGTGCAGCTCCCACCCAAACCCAGCCATGTGTGAGACATAGAAAAAAAATCACCAGACAAGCTGCTTGAGCTGCAGAACAAAACATCAGAGCTCAGTATGTGTTGTTGTTTTTTTTTAATAAAATTTCTCTTTTCCCTTAGTTATTTACAAGCTGAAAAGCATCTACAGATGGACTTTAAAAAATAATTATAATCACGTAAGGCCTTCAGAAGTGGGCAACAAAGGGTTCATTTTTACAAATATTTATTTAAATTATTTTTAAATCCTCACCTTCAGCTGGTCCAGTTGTGAGACAGTTCCCGGCCACTAGAGGGAGACAGAGGACACGCTGTAATCAAGATGCAGCTGCAGCTCAGTGCTCTTCAGTCTAGAGACTCTCCTAAGACTGAGCTGGTGATTTATTAAGTGTAGAGTTTATTCCTGAGCTCTCTGCTGGAAAACCTTCCTCTCAAAACTGTGCTTCTAAAATATGAGTTCTTTTAATCCTGATGTATAAGGATGAAACTCACTCACTCGTTTTCTTATCTGCTTGTCTTTGTTCAGGTCATGGTTCTGGAGTCTGTCCCAGCTTTAATAGAGCAAAGTCCATCACAGGGCAGATACACACACACACACACACACACACACACACACACACACACACACACACACACACTAACAAATAAATGAATACAAACTTGAGAAATGGAGGGAATCTGCTGATAATAAGAAAGAAAAGAAGAGAGAAGCTCTTAGGTAGGTTTGGGAAACTGGGAGTTAAGTGAGTAAATTAGTGCGGCTCTAATTTATTGAGTGACAGAAGAACTGTTCACAACAGAGACGCAGAAATGGAAACTTTTCTGCACCTCTGACCGCTCACTGACTTTAGGTGTAGGAAGAGCATCACAGGGGGAGAATCATTTATTATATAAAATATCCAGTTCAATTTAATTTATCTCTGGTGTAGTAGCTTTTACAGATAGATTAACACTTACTTTAACTTTTATAATTTTATAATTCTATCCTACTGGATAAAATGTCTTTACAAGAGTTAAACATTTATCATTTTAAAAGTTGCTTTCTGAATTCCAGTTCAGTGACAAAATTGTTTCCTGTTACAGTGATTATATTAATAATAATAATAATCCTTTATTTATAATCCCACAAATAATATATAGTTGTGTGGAAATATGTTTATGGTTGTTTTTAATAGAAACTGAGATCAAGTTTTTTTCAGTTTGTGTCTAGTAGTCAGATTTATTATTATTATTATTATTATTATTATTATTATTATTATTATTATTATTATTATTAATGTTGTTGTTGTTGTTGTTGAACATATTAGATGCTATATTAATATTTGTTTTAAAATATTAATGGATTTTATTAATACTTGATGATTGTAGTTGCTGTTTGTGTTGTTAATTGTAATTGATGGATCATTATTGTTATTAGATTAAGAAATATTATTTATAGGAATTGTTTATTTCATTAAACACATTAACCTCAGCGCTGCTCCGACACCTGACACTAAGAACACCTGCAGCTTTATGATCGCGTGTTTGTGTTTTTGACTAAAATGAAACACTTTGATCTGAAACGAGGCGTTTTTCTCTGCTCTGAAGTGGCGACCTGTGACGTCACGGCTGGACGGAGACGGAACGTTGTGGAAGTTTAAACACAAACCCCGTTAATCTGCGCGTGCACGAGAACAGAGCCCAGATACACTCTTCATATCTGTTGATTTTACACCTTTTTTAGTTCCAGCACAAAAATGTCCCACACTGAGAGCAGCGGAGGGTTTAAACCCGGTGAGTTCACACTTTAAACCGACTTTAATACTAAAGAGTTCATCCAGCTGTGGAGATCAACAGTTCATCAGTTTCTGCTGAACATGGAGAAACACTGCTTTTCTCTCCTCAGTTGTTTTTCACATCGGAGATGCGGAGGAGTTCGAGGAGAGTCACACTGAGTGAGTAAAACAAGTGTGTGTTTGTGTGTGTGTGCAGTCCCTATGGTGAAGTCTTATTTGTTGTTGATCATCTTCCTTAAACACAAATATAAATGATTTAAAACTCCATCACTGTTCATTCCATGTTGGAAGAGCTCGCCTGTAAAAAGGGAACAGAAAGGGTTTTATAGTCTCTAATAATAATGGATGTGATGGAGATTTGTTGTTGTTGTTTGTTAAATGTCATATAATCTAAGTGTGTACATTCAAATAAAGGGAAAATACACATGTTGCTTGTCTTCCAGTGATGTTCCTCCTCCTCTGACCCTGGAGCAGCTCTACCTGAAGACCCTGAGTTCTGGGAGGAGTCTGGAGGAGACACTTTATTTTCTGAACCAGTATCACAGTTATCTGGTACAGTGGTGCAGTACAGCGACCCACACAGCACAGATCTGAGATCAGCTTCATACTGAATAAAGAACACTCCTCTCTGTCCCCACAGGTGACCAAGAAAGAGGATCTTCAGTCGGCGGTCTCAGATAAACAGCACAAGGTGAACAGCTTAGTTCAGAGTACAGAGAAGAAAAGGAGTTTATTGTTATTTTTACTTTATTTTTATTATTATTATTTACTTTTAGTAATAATAATTGTGTGTGTTTATATTATTATTACTGTTGTTGCTGTTCTTTATTAACTCGTTTTATGTTCAGTGCATAGAGCTTCAGGGGCTTCGGAAACATCTAGACAGCGTGTGCACACAGGTCGCCAAAATTGTGAACACTGTTCAGGTAAGACTGTGTGTGTGTTATTATTATTATTGTTATTATTATTATTATTATTATTATCTGCTGAAAGGTTCTGAACTGCTACTGTTCGTGTCTGTTTCACAGAGCAAAGTGAAAGCGCTCAACTGGCTGATGTCCAAAAAGTCGGAACTCATGAACAAAGTGAGTTTGAACCACTTCCTGTGTCTTTTGTTCAGATTTATGATTTGGTGTAAAGTGTAAAGTAGCTTTACTGTTTACATTTTCACTCTTACATTAAGTTAAAGGGGAAAATGTCAGATTATAAAAACATCATTTTCTCCACTTTAAAGTTTTGTAACATGAACACTATTTCAACACTCCCAGTCCACCCACCTCCCAGTCCCTAGAGTGTGGGACACGAGTCCTCCAACACAGAATGTCGTCCTGTTGACTCAGTGTTAGAGGTTCACAGTGACCTGAAGAACTGTGTGAACAGGTTCTTTACTTTATTTATTAAAACACATTTTTATCACATCACTGTGTGTGTTTGTTTCTGACAGAAGACGCAGGAGAAGCAGCAGCTGCAGTTCAGGATTAGTGACCTTCTGAACAGAAAGCAGGTAAACGAGTGTGTAAAAAAGAGTGTGTATAGTGTGTGTGGTGTCTCGGGAATGTGTGTGTGATCGGTTAAAGTGACAGTTCAGCACAAACCCTGTTGTTTTCCAAACACACCTGTAAAGTAACGGAAGATTCACCAAACATACAAAACTAACTCACACTCGTTACTTTTAGCTCTGTGTGTGTGTGTGTGCGCATGTGTGTGTGCGCGTGTGTGTGTGTGTGTGTGTGTGTGTGTGCTTGTACAGTAACATGCTTTCTTGTGTTTTCTCATTTCAGAAACTTCAGTCTGAACAACAGCGTGTATCCTTCAGCACGAGTCCTCCTCCCTTCACTATAATTAATTAGAATTATTTTAATTAACTACAGTATTATTAGTATTAATTACTATTATCATTATTGCAGTATTGTTTTTATTAGTGTGTAATGTTTATGTAAATACGGTTCTAATCAAATATTGTGTTTATTGACTTTTAGCTGTGTGTGTGTGTTTATATGTGTGTGTGTGTGTGTGTGTGTGTGTGTGTGTGTGTGTACATCTGTGTGTTCGTGTGTGTGTGTGTGTGTGTGTGTGTGTGTGTGTGTGTGCTTGTACAGTAACCTGTTTCTGTATATAGTTCTAATAAAATGTTGTGTTAATAAAGTGGTGTTGTGTTTAAGCCCCTTCATTATTACATCATTATACAGTCTGAGTTCAGTACTGACACATTTCACACGCCAGCCTGGTCAAAGTCTCCAAACAGCTACAAGAAGAGATCTGTTCTCAGCGTGATCCACTGATTCAGATCTACTGTCAGACTGTCAGTCAGTTTATCTGCTGTTAGTGTTCGAGGAGTGAACATGAAGTCCATGATGGAGTCTCAGCTGCAGCAGAAAGAAAAGGAAGTGAATTTCATGACCTGATTATATAGTTCTGCAGTAAATCAGTTCAGGAGAATAAGAGTACATGAGTGTGGAGTTAATCCAAGGTTCATGAACAGGAATAACTAGTCAGCAAACCTTTAATCACCATCTTGCAGCACTGTTCCAGCTTTATAGTGTTCACATGTAGAACAAGAGTGAACATGAACTCTTCAGCTGCTGCTCATATAAAACAGGATACACACTCTTTCTGCTCAGACTCCGTTAAAGGACATGTAGAAACATCCAGGCAGAGAATCCAGGAGAAAGAGAAGAAGCTGCAGCAGGTGAAACAGGCTGTGAACACTCTGAAAGTGAGCAGTGAGTCTGAATCATTTAAAATGATCTGCTCCTTTCCAAATAAATAAATAAATAAATAAAGCTAATGAGATCACAACGGTGATCAGACTTCAGGAAAAGATATGATAGTTTGGTGGTTGATGATTGTAGTAGATCGTGTTGAAGGTTGTTTAGCTTTAGTTGAGCTCCCTGCAGAGAAGAGTCTGATAGTCGGTTCAGTGACAGTCAGTCAGATTCATTTTATTTCTTTTATGGACACGATGGACATTATGGATCTTTACTTCCTCTGAAGTGACTCAATCTTTTTATGCTAATGAGCTCCCTTTCCATACTTTCAACAATCCAATCAGAAACATTTAAACCTTTACTCTTATGAGCATGTCATTCACACTCGAGCAGCAGAACAGAAGATCAGAGCTCAGTTTCTTGAGTCCACCTCACACATCAGTAGAGCTGAACTGGCTGAAGGGTTTACTGTTCAGCACCTTGGAGAGTTCTTATCATTTTATTACACTGAATAAAGACCTGCACTGTCTGGAACAAACCTCCCAAACACACTCTCTCCATCAGGAAAAGGTGGTGAGGACAAATATCACTCTCGTCCATATTCAGTGAACTTTTACAGCCCAAGAACAAACGTGTTGTTTTAATTGTTTTTAATTAAATTTCTCTTTTCCCTTCGTTATTTGTTAAAAGCTGTAAAGTTTTTACATTTCGGACTTATAAAAAAATAAATAAAAACTAATCACATAAAATCCTCAAAAATGGCCCTCAAAGGGTTCATTTTTACAAACATGAATGTAAATCATTTTAAATCCTCGCCTGAAGTCGGTCCGGCTGTGAGAGTTTTCGGCCACCAGAGGGAGACAGAGGACGCGCTGGAACCAAGATGCAGCTGCAGCTCAGTGTTCAGTCTCGAGTCAGGAGGACAAAGTGTGTAGAGCTTCTTCTTCAACACTGTGCTTCTAAAATATGAGTTTTCTTCCCATTCATATGTAAAAGGATGAAACTGACTCACTCGTTTTCTTACAGACACACGGAGAACATTCCACTCCACACAGAAATGACCCGGACTGTCCTGTCTGGTAATCAAACTCAGGAACACAATTCTACAATGCAGGAAAAAGATTAACATAACACCCTCCTCATAACCAGCATAACCAGCATAACACCCTCCTCATAACCAGCATAACCAGCATAACACCCTCCTCATAACCAGCATAACACCCCCCTCATAACCAGCATAACCAGCATAACACCCTCCTCATAACCAGCATAACACCCTCCTCATAATCGGCAGAACCAGCATAACCAGCATAACACCCTCCTCATAATCGGCAGAACCAGCATAACCAGCATAACACCCTCCTCATAACCAGCAGAACCAGCATAACACCCTCCTCATAACCGACAGAACCAGCATAACCAACATAACACCCTCCTCATAACCAGCATAACCAACATAACACCCTCCTCATAACCGGCAGAACCAGCATAACCAGCATAACACCCTCCTCATAACCAGCAGAACCAGCATAACACCCTCCTCATAACCGGCAGAACCAGCATAACCAGCATAACACCCTCCTCATAACCACCATAACCAGCATAACACCCTCCTCATAACCAGCAGAACCAGCATAACACTCTCCTCATAACCAGCAGAACCAGCATAACACTCTCCTCATAACCAGCATAACACCCTCCTCATAACCAGCATAATAAGTTCGTTACTAATGTATCAATATGGTTATTTAAATGTAAATATATAAATAAAAAGGTTCATGAAACATGCAATGGAGCAGAGCCTGGTTTAGGTCAGGATCTGGAGTGTCCCATCTCTGCACGTCCCTCTTTCTACAACTCCTGCTTGATAATGAAGTAGTTCATTAAATCAGCCAGTTAGAATATCAGACTCTTTTTAGAGTTTGAAATCTAGATTTTTTTTTGTCTAATTACAAAACGACATTATATTTGAGCGTCTGCCTTTTGAGTGAATGTATAATAAATACACAAATGAAGAGAATGTACAACTGAAGCTTTATTAATGAATAATAAGAAAAAGTATTTAAATGAGAGACTTACACAAGCAAAAATGAAAATGAAATATTAAAATAATCATGAAAAAAGAATCATATAAGAATTGAATGTGGATTTTTTGGTGGAGGGAAGGTGGGATTAATTGACTCTAATGGAGGCGTATTCTGTCTTATTTCCAGAGTCCGTCACTGTGGGTGTGTTGTGGTGGATTATTGTAGAGTAGATCACTTCATCCTGTAAAAGAACACAAATCTCACTTAATGCTACACTAAGCTCCTACTAATGACTTTAGACTGGGGTTTAAGACCCAGATTTCTAGATAGAGATCAGTCAAATACAAACTCAGGATTAAATGCAAACAAGACACTTCTTTTGATTTCCAGCCAAACGTTCAGTTATTACTAGAGTCTAATTGTGCTAATAGTATCTCAGATTAACTCCTCAAGAGATTATTTTAAAGTGTGCTGCATTATAGACTGTATAAACTTAATTCAGAAGATCATAAACTACATCCAGATCTAGAACTGAAACTCAACATGTCAGAATCAGCTAGATGTTTGCAGGTTCTGAGACACATTATTCTGATCTTATGGTTCTGTGAAGTTCCCTCTTCTGCTGTTTCCACCATAAAGAACAGCTGCTTCACCAGTTTAGCTCTTGATGTAAAGTCCTCCTCTGAGTTTACTTTAGTTGCACTGAGCAAGTTCAAATAAAGCACCACGTCACTATTATAATATATTGTATTAAAGCATGGAGTCCATGTGTCTGAATAAGGAGATTAACCAGATATGATGAACTGACCGGTGTCTCCTGCTTTCTCTTCATGCCGTCTCTGTCCATCTGCCCTCGTCCTGCAGAGTAAAGACACACAAAGTGAGAACCACACGTCTCTCAATACACACTCTGATCATTCATACGCACCTCTGTGTTTCCAACAAACGACTCCTCCGACTCCCAGCAGGAGAAGAACAGGAACAGAGATGAAGGAATACACAAACAAGGGTGTGTTGTTTTCTGAGGATTTAGAAACAAAGGAGGTTTGTGCAAATACAGAATAAAGCAATTAAAGACAATTAATCTAATATTTAATATTTATTACTCTCCTGGCATGAAAAAAGTCCCTGACATTAACGTAACACACATTATTTATTTATTTATTTATTTGCAGCTGTATTATGCTATTTTAGATCACATGTCAAGCAGGTTCAGGTTTTTAAACATTTATGTTCTAGATCATGTTCTTTAACCATGTGTGCGCCAGAGTGGATAGAAACACCAATATAATAATTTATTATGAATATTTAAAAAATGAAAACATTTAA
>CM029370.1:2717849-2754579 GCA_017165825.1 Hepsetus odoe
AATCAGCCAGTTAGAATATCAGACTCTTTTTAGAGTTTGAAGTCTAGATTTTTTTTGTCTAATTACAAAACGACATTATATTTGAGCGTCTGCCTTTTGAGTGAATGTACAATAAATACACAAATGAAGAGAAGGTACAACTGAAGCTTTATTAATGAATAATAAGCAAAAGTATTTAAATGAGAGACTTGCACAAGCAAAAAATTAAAATGAAATATTAAAATAATCATGAAAAAAGAATCATATAAGAATTCAATGTGGATTTTTTGGCGGAGGGAAGGTGGGATTAATTGACTCTAATGGAGGCGTATTCTGTCTTATTTCCAGAGTCCGTCACTGTGGGTGTGTTGTGGTGGGTTATTGTAGAGTAGATCACTTCATCCTGTAAAAGAACACAAATCTCACTTAATGCAACACTAAGCTCCTACTAAT
Organism: Hepsetus odoe; assembly: GCA_017165825.1. Taxonomy (NCBI): domain Eukaryota; kingdom Metazoa; phylum Chordata; class Actinopteri; order Characiformes; family Hepsetidae; genus Hepsetus; species Hepsetus odoe. The sequence goes on from CM029370.1 coordinate 2,718,282, forward strand.
GACTTTAGACTAGGGTTTAAGACCCAGGTTTCTAGATGGAGATCAGTCAAATACAAACGCAGGATTAAATGCAAACAAGACACTTCTTTTGATTTCCAAACGTTCAGTTATTACATGAGTCTTGTGCTAATAGTATCTCAGATTAACTCCTCAAGAGATTATTTTAAAGTGTGCTGCATTATAGACTATATAAACTTAATCCAGAAGATCATAAACTACATCCAGATCTAGAACTGAAACTCAACATGTCAGAATCAGCTAGATGTTTGCAGGTTCTGAGACACATTATTCTGATCTTATAGTTCTTTGAAGTTCCCTCTTCTGCTGTTTCCACCATAAAGAACAGCTGCTTCACCAGTTTAGCTCTTGATGTAAAGTCCTCCTCTGAGTTTGCTTTAGTTGCACTGAGCAAGTTCAAATAAAGCACCACGTCACTATTATAATATATTGTATTAAAGCATGGAGTCCATGTGTCTGAATAAGGAGATTAACCAGATATGATGAACTGACCGGTGTCTCCTGCTTTCTCTTCCTGCCGTCTCTGTCCATCTGCCCTCGTCCTGCAGAGTAAAGACACACAAAGTGAACCACACGTCTCTCAATACACACTCTGATCATTCATACGCACCTCTGTGTTTCCAACAAACGACTCCTCCGACTCCCAGCAGGAGAAGAACAGGAACAGAGATGAAGGAAAACACAGACAAGCGTGTGTTGTTTTCTGAGGATTTAGAAACAAAGGAGGTTTGTGCAAATACAGAATAAAGCAATTAAAGACAATTAATCTAATATTTAATATTTATTACTCTCCTGGCATGAAAAAAGTCCCTGATATTAACATAACACACATTATTTATTTATTTATTTGCAGCTGTATTGTGTTATTTTAGATCACATGTCAAGCAGGTTCAGGTTTTTTAAACATTTATGTTCTAGATCATGTTCTTTAACCATGTGTGCGCCAGAGTGGATAGAAACACCAATATAATAATTTATTATGAATATTTAAAAAATGAAAAACATTTAAAAAGCATTAATATAAAATAATAAACCTGCAGCATCACACACTCAGCGGGGGTCAGTTCACTGTGCTTACTGGTAGGTGAATGTTGGGAACTTGTGATTGAGGTGCTCGGACTGGTTTGGTTTCTGAGCACTGCAGTAGATGGTGTAGGTTTAGTTGAGCCCCATGAAGAGAAGTGTTTGTGCCTTTTCTGAGGAAGCTGATATTGATATTAATATCCTCATTTATTACACGTGTAATTACATGGGATAGAATACAGCAGAAGAACTGTCCACGTTCACTTGTGTTAAAGTAAAAGCTCAAGCTGACACACATTTATTCACTTCTTCTCTAAACGATCAGGTCTGACGGATTATTCTAGGAGCACTGACGCTGTGGTTGAACATTCTGTTGTGTTCCAGTGTGTAAATGTTCCTTTAACAGGATCAGAAGTGGACCAATCACTCGACTGAACACGATTCTGCACCTCATGATACTCCGAGCAGCTCATGGACAGATTTTCATCTGAGCCTGAACAATAAGGTAGAAATGTCCATATTTCATTAGTTTTGGATTAATGAGTTTAAAACCTAACTTTCTCAGTCCAGTCTAGAGAGAGCAGAATTAATCCAGTTACCAGTTAATGAGTTTATTAGCAGCAATCAGCAACGTGTGTGTGTGTGTGTGTGTCTGTGGGTGTGTGTGTGTGTGTGTGTGTGTGTGTGTGTGTGTGTTTCTGTTTGTTTGGTCTTTTTTTGTGGGACTGGATTTCAGCAACAAGACTATTTTCCGTTCTTTCTTTTCCTTCAAACACCAGTGAAGGTCCCGTGCACGTCCACTGAAGTGACCCTTCATTCTCAATACTCCTTTTCTTTCCAGGTTTTCATCTTCACTCGGCCGCAGTGCGCCGCACGTGTTGTTTCAGAACATTTCTGAGACGGTAAATGAAGCACAGCTGGAAGAGTGTCCAGTGTGTGATTGCTGAATGCTGAAGAGGTTCAGACCTACACAGGCAGCATGTTCTCATCAGGAACAGACCACGTCTCTGGGGTTCGTCTGAACTTGAGCAGGTCGTTTAAAACTCTCTCAGTGAACAGAGCTTCACTCGGACTGTGTTTTAAACCTTGTTATTGATACTGATACATATTCTTAATATATGAAGTTCATGTTTTGCTCCATAATCAGATTATTTAATATTGAACTTCTTTCCTACATTTTTAGATCTTTTTGTGGAGCTTCATGCTGCTTGATCAAATGTTCCTGTCATGTTTAAACGATATTTCTACTCTGTTACCTTTTTCTGTTTGCTTTCTGTTTCACATCCATCATGTCCGTCCACGCTCACAGTAACATCAGACCAAGAACATCTTCAGCTGTTTCTCTAAACACTTTACAGATTAAACATGTGAAATAAAAAGTAAAACAGATTTACCTTTAACAGTGAGTATAATCTTTGTTCTGTCACCAACATTTTCACACCTGTACTCTCCTCCATCCTCTTCAGTCAGGAGTGATATGAGTAGAGAGAGATTTCCTGGAGAGTGAGTGTTAAACAGCTGAACTCTGTTTTTGTACTGATCACTATTATTGGAGATCTCTTTATATTTATCTGTGTGTGTGTTGTGTTTCTTCCAGGTGAGTTTCTCAGGTGTGGTGTTGAGGTCAGTGCAGGAACAGGGCAGCAGTACTGACTCTCCTGTGTTTGCTGTTATAAACTGTAGTCCTTCCCTGTGGACCAGAGTGCAGCCTGCAGAGACACAGATCAGAGAGATGAAGCTCATCAGACTCTCTCTGTTTAGTGTTGGGATCACAGTTACTGGATCTCCATCGTTTCTACTGAACAGATTTAAGAAGCAAATCCTCTTCATGACAGAACAAAAGGGAGAACTGGAGCAGAGCAGCTCTAAAACTCTGTGTTCGACTTTATTTTCTGCTAAACTGTGAAAATGTAACTCCCTGGAACTGCATCCGTCTTTAACGAGCTCTTCATTTATATTATCAGTTCATCAGTACAAAGAAGAACAGATCACACTCACCTTCAGTGACAGGAAGATCACTCTTCACACCCTCACTACAGATCACTCTTCACACACCCTCACTACAGAACACTCTTCACACACACACCCTCACTACAGAACACTATTCACACACTCTCACTATAGATCACTCTTCACACACACCCTCACTACAGATCACTCTTCACACACCCTCACTACAGATCACTCTTCACACACACCCTCACTACAGAACACTCTTCACACACACCCTCACTACAGAACACTCTTCACACACACCCTCACTACAGATCACTCTTCACACACCCTCACTACAAATCACTCATCACACACACCCTCACTACAGATCACTCTTCACACACCCTCACTACAGATCACTCTTCACACACACCATCACTATAGAACACTCTTCACACACACTCACTACAGAACACTCTTCACACACACACCCTCACTACAGAACACTCTTCACACACACCCTAACTACAGAACACTCTACACACACACCCTCACTACAGAACACTCTTCACACACACACCCTCACTACAGATCCCTCTTCACACACACCCTCACTACAGAACACTCTTCATACACACACCCTCACTACAGATCCCTCTTCACACACACCCTCACTACGGAACACTCTTCACACACACACCCTCACTACAGATCCCTCTTCACATACACCCTCACTACAGAACACTCTTCACACACACACCCTCACTACAGATCCCTCTTCACACACACCCTCACTACAGAGCACTCTTCACACACACACCCTCACTACATAGCACTCTTCACACACACATACACACACACACACAAACATACACACACACTACAGAACACTCTCTGCAGTTCTTAACTAAAGTCCACCACACTCTACAGTCCTTGGAGTTTTTGAAACATCAGAATAAGAAAATCTTGTGCAGCTGTTTCTCTAAACACTTTAAATATTTTTCTGAGATTAGAAATGTGAAATAAAAAGTAAAAGTGTTTTACCTTTAACAGTGATTTTGATCATAGTAAAGCTATGTCCAATATCACAGATGTAATCTCCTCCATCCTCTGCAGTCAGGAGTGATATGAGTAGAGAGAGATTTCCTGGAGAGTGAGTGTTAAACAGCTGAAATCTGTTTCTGTACTGATCACTATTAATGGAGATCTCTTCATATTTATTTGTGCGTGTGTTGAGTTTCTTCCAGGTGAGTTTCTCAGGTGTGGTGTTGAGGTCAGTGCAGGAACAGGGCAGCAGTACTGACTCTCCAAATTTGGCTGTTACATCCTGTCGCATGTCACGCTTTCCCAGAGTGCAGCCTGCAGAGACACACAGCATTGAGATAAAGTTAATCAAAGATTCAGTGATGTCACATCCTGTGAGTCGATAGAACACAAACAAACACACATGCATGCACAGACACACACACACGCATGTGCACGCGCACATGCATGCGTACACTTTTTTTTTTTTTTTGCATTTTAGCATTCTCAAAATCATTCATGTGACAAATGTTTTGCATCAAGCCTTTACTTCTAGTTTTGTATTAGTTTTAGACCATCATTTTACTGAAACAGATGAAAGAAGCAAATGCTCAATAAAAATGAAGAAAAAAGAAAATTTATGCAGAAGAAGCTGAAAATCCTGTTTTTGAATTTATTTTCTGATCAATGGTAAAATATACTTCAGTCAACTGTTTACTTGTTTTTAAAGGGCTCAAAATGTTATATTTTCATCAGTACGAAGAAAAAAACAGATCCCACTCACCTTCAGTGATGAGAAGCTCCATGAAGAGAAGATAAAAACTCAGCAACATTCTCACTAGTAAAACAACACTGACTTCACACACACTGACAGATACACACCCAGCCTACACTAGTGCTGCACACACACACTGAGTACACAACTCTCTCAGCAGCTCTTCACTGGAGCTGAACACACTCTAATGTCCTGCAGCTCAGAGGAGCTGTGAGAGAACAGACTCCACAGGAACTCTTCTGTCTTTAGAAAGGTTTCTTATCAGCACACAATCACACACAGAGACGAGAGAGTCATCAGATCACTGTTTCCACTTTTATGATGGGTTTTACAGTCACACACACACACACACACACACACACACACTCTTAAATGTATGCAAACATAAAAGGAGGAAATGTCTGACTGTCATACTGACGGGTACCTCATCAAACCCTGACATCAACAAAACATACACAAACACACACACAAGCAAACACACAAACACACATATGCACACATAAATACGCACAGATTCACACATGCACACAGACACACACATCCACATACATACAAGCAAACACACAAACACACACAAACTAAAACAAACAAAAACTAGGCCCACAAACAAGCTCACAAACATGCAGACACACAAACATACATATGCATAAACATCTACATGAACACATGCACATAGGCTCACACACACATGCAACACACATACACACACAGGCAGGCACACAACACACCCGCACACACACGCCTATATGGATAAACATCCACATGCACACATACACACAAGCACACACACACACACACACATGCACACACACGCCTATATGGATAAACATCCACATGCACACAGACACACAAGCACACACACACACACACACATACACACAAGCACACTCACACACACACACACACACACATGCACAGAGAAGCATAAGAAGGTTTCTTATCAGTACACAATCGCACACAGTGACGAGTGAGTCATTAGACTCACTGTTTCCACTTTTATTTTGGGTTTTTCTGTCACACATGCAACACACATACACACACAGGCAGGCACACAACACACACACACACACACACACACACACACGCACAACACGCAAAACCAAATTGGTTGGATTAGCTGGTTAAGCCTTGAGCTTCATAGACAGCTGTGTCCCATCATGAGAAAAGGTATTTAAGGTGGTCAATTGCAAGTTGTGCTTCTCTTTGACTCTCCTCTGAAGAGTGACAGCATGGGATCCTCAAACAACTCTCAAAAGATCTGAAAACGAAGACTGTTCAGTATCATGGTTTAGGGGAAGACTACAAAAAGCTCTCAGAGGTTTAAACTGTCAGTTTCATCTGTAAGGAATCAGGAGATGGAAGGCCACAGGCACTGCTGCTGTTAAACCAGGTCTGGCAGGCCAAGAAACATACAGGAGCGGTGTATGCACAGGATTGTGGGAATGGTTACAGACAACCCACAGATCTCCTCCAAAGACCTGCATGTCTTGCTGCAGATGGTGTATCTGTACATCGTTCTACAATTCAGCACAGTTTGAACAAAGAACATCTGGATGGCAGGATGAGGAGAAAGAAGCCCTTTCTGATCTCATGCCACAAACAGAGTCACATTTGCAAAACTCATTCAGACGAGTCAGATTCATCTGGGAACAAAGTGCTTTGGACTGATGAGACAAAAACTGAGTTAGAAATGGGACTTCTCAGACTAATACCTTTTACCGCTTACTTATTAAGATCAACACGACTCTCCATCACTGTTTGTGTTCTCTTATCTTTCCCATCGTTATGATGATTAAGGCCTTTTGGGATCCTCATATTTGTACCACAGTCAAGAAAAACACTGATGTCTCTATTTATTTACTTTTGGTGCGTCGTTTTACAACAAATATATCGGCTGCTTGTAAATGTTGTTCTACTGGGAGCAGAAGAAGCTAAAGGTATCACTCACACACATCTGACCCACCTCAACCAGCTGCACCCTCATGTTCATGGTGCAAAGACTTCTGCACGGCTGTGAACCCTTTTAGACCGAGCAGCAAAACCACAAGCCCACAAACACACACACTCTATTATAGACCCACGTTCACGCCCACAGTGCTGATCAGATCAACTGTTTCAGTTCATGAGGACATTCAGCTCTTTAACCACAACTACACTTTTACAACTAACACGTCCTTTATTCTGCTCATCTGAGTTTTCACTTAATGATGGACTAAGATGTCCATATTCTACTAATGATGTAGATCAAAAAATGAAAGACATTTTTACACTTTTGTTAAATGTATCAAAATTCATGATAAAATAAAAGCAGACACAGCAATACTACCCTCTCATTTTCTGAGCCGTGTGTCCTGTTCATGTTCACGGGCAGTGCTGGAGTCTATCCCAGACCTCACAGGGGGAACAGCAGGGACATACTGGACAGGTCACCAGTTCATTTCAAGGCAGACACACAGACCAACACACTCACACTTGAGGACTATTCAGCATCTCCAGTCCACCTGACGTGCATGTCTGTGGATGGTGGGAGGAACCGGAGCTCCAGGAGGAAACACACACAGACACAGGAGGACATGTCCACTCCACACAGAGAGAAACTGGACTGCCTCGCCTGCACATTGAACCCTGGACCTTCTTCTCCAGCTAAACTCATTTTTTACAATAAACTGTTGTTGGTCCCAGATCTCCCCGTTTTGGTTCTTTTCTCAGTGTGTAAACACCTTTTACTGAGCTCACAGCTCCACACTGTCAGTTCATCAGTACGAAGAGAAACAGATCTCACTCACCTTCAGTGACGAGAAGCTCCATGAAGAGAAGATAAAAACTCAGCAACATTCTCACTAGTAAAACAACACTGACTTCACAGCACACTGACAGATACACACCCAGCCTACACTAGTGCTGCACACACACACTGAGTACACAACTCTCTCAGCAGCTCTTCACTGGAGCTGAACACACTCTAATGTCCTGCAGCTCAGAGGAGCTGTGAGAGAACAGACTCCACAGGAACTCTTCTGCCTTTAGAAAGGTTTCAGCAGAAGTTTATTAATGTTCACAAAACCACAGTGATGTCACTTTCCATTAGTCATGATAACCATTTTTCATGTTTCCATTTTTATGAAGGGAATTTCAGAACACACATAAGCACACACACACACACACACACACACATAAGCACACACACACACACACACACACACACACACACACTCAAATACACGCACAAAAGGAGGAAACGTCAGATTGTCATACACACCACTACGAAAGACAAACCGGCCACGCCCCCTGGGCGGTCATGGGATCCGACGTACAAGCTCCACCCCCCTGGAAGGAGGTAGAAAACAGAGACAGCCTTGGCCGGGTTCGGGGGAGGAGCTTGTGGCTGTGTCGGAGTGTGAGTGGGTGGAGCTAAATGCGCCAGCAGCTCAGACAGTCCGCATACTTAGCCGCCAATTTGCGAACCGCTCGATTTATCTTCTCTGTCTGTTCGCGGAGCTCCAGGATCAGCCAGGAGGAGCTGCGGGAGCCCGAGGTGATGGAGGGAGAGCGGGAGGAGCACAGGAGTACAGGATGTAGTGGCGAGAAGCCACAAGCGTCCAAACACAAACACTGGAGTTAAACACAAAGTAGCACAGTAAACAAACATTAGTGAGTTAGATTAGCATCGTGTGCTAACCGCTAATACAGGCAGTTTACACACACAGGGCGGTCAGTTAACTACTGTGACTCACCGACGAGAGGCCGAAACACGAACGCTCGAGTTTAACAGAAAAACATTCAGTTAACATTAAATTAACATTAGCGAGTTAGTTTAGCATCGGCGGCTAACCGCTAACACAAGGTAGGTTAGGGGCAGCGGTGGTCTAGTGCTTAGGGAGTTTCCCCTGAGGTACCGTTGATCAAGGTACTGTCCCCGTCACTGCTCCCTAGGCAGCTTTCATAGCTGCCCCCTGCTGCACGGTGTGTTTGTGCATGTGTTAAATGCAGAAGTGCTCACAGTGACAAGAATAATCACTTTCACTTGAATTTACAAACACAGGGACTCATCAGATCATCACGACTGAGCAAAGAGGAAGATTCAACTTTAATGTTTGGTATTAAGATTCATTTTACACAAACTTGATGGTTTTATCTGCTGTTTGTATGATTTCTAGTAGTGTAAGTTTGGTTTTTGTTTTAAGAGTAAGAAATATTATTTCTAGGAATAATGACTGAATGAATCACACCGTTCAGTAACTCCTTGCTGCTGCGCCCCCTGCAGGACGAACAGAAGGACTCCAGTGTTGCTGCTTCAGTCATTAATGAAGGCGTTCAGCAGGGGGCGCTGTGCGGGACACTTTCTTTATGAACCAGTGTTTGTAATGAAGAAAAAACGTTTCGCTTGTCTTCCAGTGATGTTCCTCCTCCTCTGACCCTGGAGCAGCTCTACCTGAAGACCCTGAGTTCTGGGAGGAGTCTGGAGGAGACACTCTTTATTCTGAACCAGTATCACAGTTATCTGGTACAGTGGTGCAGTACAGCGACCCACACAGCACAGATCTGAGATCAGCATGCAGGTCGCCAAAATAGTGAACTTTGTGGGTAAGGCTGGGGTTGGGTGTGTGTGTGTGTGTGTGGGTGTGTGTGTGTAAGCCCATCAAAACTTGGCAGTGAACAGAATGTTTGTACATTGAAATGAATGCCTGTAATCTAACCAGTATTTATTATTATTATTATTATTATTATTATTATTATTATTATTATTATTATTATCTGCTGAAAGGTTCTGAACTGCTACTGTTCGTGTCTGTTTCACAGAGCAAAGTGAAAGCGCTCAACTGGCTGATCTGTAAAAAGTCTGAACTCCTGCACAAAGTGAGTTTGAACCACTTCCTGTGTCTTATGTTCAGATTTATGATTTGGTGTAAAGTGTAAAGTAGCTTTACTGTTTACATTTTCACTCTTACATTAAGTTAAAGGGGAAAATGTCAGATTATAAAAACATCATTTTCTCCACTTTAAAGTTTTGTAACATGAACACTATTTCAACACTCCCAGTCCACCCACCTCCCAGTCCCTAGAGTGTGGGACACGAGTCCTCCAACACAGAATGTCGTCCTGGTGACTCAGTGTTAGAGGTTCACAGTGACCTGAAGAACTGTGTGAACAGGTTCTTTACTTTATTTATTAAAACACATTTTTATCACATCACTGTGTGTGTTTGTTTCTGACAGAAGATGCAGGAGAAGCAGCAGCTGCAGTTCAGGATTAGTGATCTACTGAACAGAAAGCAGGTAAACGAGTGTGTAAAAAAGAGTGTGTATAGTGTGTGTGGTGTCTCGGGAATGTGTGTGTGATCGGTTAAAGTGACAGTTCAGCACAAACCCTGTTGTTTTCCAAACACAGTGTTCACCTGTAAAGTAACGGAAGATTCACCAAATATACAAAACTAACTCACACTCGTTACTTTCAGCTCTGTGCGTGTGTGTGTGTGTGTGTGTGTGTGTGTGTGTGTGTATGTGTGTGTGTTCTTGTACAGTAACATGCTTTCTTGTGTTTTCTCATTTCAGAAACTTCTGTCTGAACAGTGTGGATCCAGCAGCACATGAGTCCTCCTCCCTTCACTTGAATTAATTATAATTATATTAATTAACAACATTAATATTTGCTGCGGGGCAGCGGTGGCCTAGTGGTTAGGGTGTCGGCCACATGATCGGTGGATCGGGGGTTCGAACCCCTTCCCAATGGGTTGCCCTGAGGTACCCTTGAGCAAGGTACCGTCCCCGTCCCGCTCCTCCCTGCGATGGGCTGGCGACCTGTCCAGGGTGCGTCCCCCGTCCTCGCCCTGTGTGCGCTGGGTTGGACTCCAGCACTTCCCCGTGAACCCGTTTGGGACAAGCGGCAGAAAATGGAATTTTTGCATTAATAATTACTATAATTATTGCAGTATTGTTTTTATTATTATTATGTTTATGTATATATTGTTCTAATAAAATGTGTTTGGTTTATTTCAGCTGTGTGTGTGTGTGTGTGTGTGTTTGTACAACCTGCTTTCTTGTGTTTTGTCGTTTCAGATCCTGCAGCACAGACTCCTCCTCCTTCACCTTCATTAATTCTATTATTTTAATGAACTGAACTATTATTAGTATCTGATGATCATTATTGCAGTGTTGTGTTTATTATTGTGTGTGTTTCTGTATATAGTTCTAATAAAATGTTGTGTGTAATAAAGTGCTGTTGTGTTTAAACCCCTTCATTATTACATCATTATACAGTCTGAGTTCAGTACTGACACATTTCACACGCCAGCCTGACGCCTCTGTTGTGTAAAGTGTTCAAACATGGATGTGCAGTAATGTAAAGTGGGTTTGGTGTAAATCTGAATCTTTAGGGCTGCTCTTTATTGTTTAAGCTTAGATGTAAGATTACATGAACTAAATATTAAACACTATATTAACTTTTATGGGTGTTTAAAGTCTTATTTTACATTCCAGATTTAGGTGTTTTGTTCAAAAACATTAAAAGTTACTGTAGGTTTTTTTTTTTACAGTAAAACCAGAATTCAGTTCACAGAAGAAACAGAAACACTGAACTGAGTTCTGAGTAAGAGTGTATAAAGACACCTTTGGCTCAAAAGTCTTCCTGGGGAGCTAATGTTCCTCCAGATCTTCAACATGAAGCCACTTCCACTCTGCTTCCTCGTTTCAGGGAAAAGGTAACTGATCTCAGAGCTGCTCTCTCTCAGTCTGAGTGCAGGAAAATGGCAGAGGCCTGTATTTCAGTACATCAGGACCAGTTCAGCTGTCCAGTCTGTCTGGATCTGCTGGAGGATCCAGTGACCGTTCCTGTGGACACAGTTTCTGCATGGTGTGTTTTAATGGCTGCTGGGATCAAGATGATCAGAAGATGGTCTACAGCTGTAATTGTAAATGAGATTAGCAGTGATGGGGATTCTGATGTTCTGTGTCTCACAGAAACCTGGATTAAACCTGACGAGTTTATTACATTAAATGAAACTCTGACAGGTTAGTTTTGTTCACAGTCCTCATTCAGAGAACAAGTTTAAACTTCTCCTCTTTTGAAACCCTTTTCCTCAATATAATGAACCCAAATACAAACCAGACAGCCTGACAGACTGACTTTAATATTCATGCTGAGAAAGAACAAGACTGAAATTAGCCTTTACATCCATCATTAATACTATGGGTTTTACCCAGAATGCAATGTGACCACTCATTACCATAATCATGCTTTAGACCTAATCCTTACTCTAGGTGTTCAGGTGGACAACACAGCCATCATTCCCCGTCAGCAGTGACCTCAGATCACCATCTTACCACGTATCACTCCAGACTAAACAAAACCTACTTGTTTAGTCAGACTTTTCGTAATTAATCTTCCTGTCAGTTAGAAGGTGCAGATCCAGGGGTTCATGGATGCAGAAAATTCCAGTAAACTGGGATGTTGGTGCTACCAGCCCACCGCTCTTACACGATCACTCAGGTTTGATGATGGTGGTGTGGGGGGACGCTAGTGTCTGTAACGGTGGCGGGGTGCGGGTAGGACGTTAGTGCGGTGTCAGGAGTCAGGAACATAACTTTATTTAACATGGTTACTACACCAAGACACAAGGAACTACAAGAGTGACCAAACCGAGATACAAGGAATTGCCAAAAGCACCATTAACGTAAGGCTTAGCCTTCATGAACGAGCCTCGCTCTGTTGGATCAAACCCTCACCAGAAAAGGCTGTTCCAAAGAGAAATGTAAGAAACATTTAAGATTCTTCACTGTTATTTCATTTTGTCTGCTATTTATTTTTATTTCTTGGTTTGTTTGTTTGTTGTTTGTATGATTTTTTGGATCAACAGTCAAGTGAGTAAAAAAACTGGAGTTCATGAATTTAATACTTTATAAGTATATTTTTTCTTGAATAAACAGGATGTTGTACTGCTCACACTTTAAAAACTTTATTTTTTGTATTTTTAACTCTGTGTAGTCTTTATTTTTATGACCATTTTACTAATTCACTGGTGTGTCTAAAGGCCAGAACACACAACATCGACACAGCGAAGCCAGTCGGACTGAAGAGTGATTCACTGCACTTTTCCTTCTTATTGTCCCAGAGCAGAAATGATCTCTGTCTCACTGTTTCCTGATCAGAAGTGGAGGATGAGAAATGAAGCAGCAGCTTCACAGTAATTTACTACAAAAAGACCCACATTAGAACCTAGAACACGGTTTGGAACTTCACTCTGATGTCATAAATGTGATGATGCAGGTCAATTCTGAGCAAACAGACACTTCAGAACAGTCTGCGAGGAGATTTCAGAGAGGAAGGAAGACAGAAATCTGAGAGTGAAGAAGAGAAGATGAGCTGTCTTTGGATGTGGTGCTCCTGCGTCCAGGTGGACAACTCTGAGACAGAGACAAATAATGAGGAGAGATTCAGGAAAGATCAAATGAAAAACAAGAAGGGGAAGAACAAAGGAAATAAGAAAAAGTGGAGGATTCAGTGGAGTAAAAAGGGAAAACAAGATCTTGACACAACAAATGATAAAGATGAAGAGAACCAATATAAACATGATCCAGTAGAGAAGAAGGAAGAGCGAGAGGCCGAGGTTCTGGTCCTGCCGGTGGTCCTTGTGGAGCCACTGAAAGACGAGGCAGGTCCACTGTACGAGGAGACCACCGGAGATGTGGATCAAACCTCAAAAGGCCCTCTGAACATCCTACTGGATGAGGACAAGACTGAGACAGAGCAGTTTCTGAGTGAGTTCACTAAAACAAATCATGATAATTTATTGTAAATATGAAATAAATCAGAATAATTACTGAGTAATTTGCAGGAGATCCTGAATAATTCATAGTAGAGACTAAATGTGGGAGAAAAAAAATCTAAATAGAATTCATTACAATATTTATAGCACTGTATAATATTAATACAGCAGCGCCTTGTGTTAGTCTCTATTAAAGTAAAATTATTTTTAATACTTTAATAAGCGAACTTTGACAGTGATTTGTCTTGTAACTTATGAAAGAAGGAAAATGAAGGAGGGATGATGTGAAGCCTGCTGTGAAAAGAGAACTGATGGTGTTTGTTGTTGTGAAAGCAAAGAACGAGACCAATGAGAGGAGAGAAAGTGGAGAAAGTGTTGAGGTTTAATGGAAGTGAAAGCAGGATTTGATCTTTATTCACACTCATTTCTCCAAAATGATCCAGATGGAGGCGCTGAAGGCAGGACGGCCGAGGACACTGAGCTCCTGGACCTCCCAGTGGACGGTGGAGTCCAGAGAGCTGGTGAGGAGTATCTGGGTGAGTGAAGGACACGAACAGAAGACACTGTTTTTGATAGGGTGTAACTGTTGGGTTGGTAAGGTGTTGCTAGGCTATTAATATTTAATGCTAAGTGGTTGTAAGATGTTAGTAGTCTGTTGCCAAGGTGTTGCTAGACTGTTATAATTATCCAAAGTGGTTAATAGGCTGTTACTTATTGGTTGCTAAGGTGTTGCTAGGCTGTTGATGTTTTATCATAAATGGTTGATAGGTATAACTTATTGGTTGCTACGTTGTTACTAGGCCTTTTCCATGTTTTAAGGTGCTTAACATGGTGTCACTAGTTCGTTGCTATGGTGTTGCTATGCTGTTATTTTAACTCCAGTGTTTGCTGAATGGATAGATATATTAATAATTATGTTTATAGACCTGCTTTATATTTTTTAAGCCTTAAATGTAGATTACAGATTTTTAGCTTTCAAGGCATGAATAAGTAACATGTGAAATTCTGATTTTAATGCTGATATTAAAGCAGGAGAGCACCTACAGCAAGTCAGCAGGCCTGAAGTGCTGAGAGTGCTCCTGGAGAGTCTGATTTCTGATTTTCTGGCTGCTGCTGACCAACGTCTGGGTGAGTAAACATACAAGTAGCAAACATCTGATTAGTAGTAACATTTTAATGAAAAGAAATCAAAATGAAAAGGTTTTAATGGAAAATATCACTTGACGGTGTAGACGAGCTCCAGAAGGATTTTGCTAAGGAAGCATCAGAACCATTAGAGAACCAGCTCCCTGATGCTGTAATCCCAGAAACTACACCTCTGGGTGAGTAGGTGGATCCATTAGTGTAAAAATGATCCTGATAACTGTGAGATAACCAGTTAAATGCTGATATTAATGCTGATATTAAAGCAGAAGAGCACTTACAGCTGAAAGGCGACCCTGAAGAGGTCAAAGTGCACCTAGATACAATCGTTTCTGAGGTTCTGGCAGCTGCTGACCAGTGTCTTGGTGAGTAAAAAACAACAAACAATAACATCTGGTTAGTAGTAATGGTTTAATGAAAAGCAATAAAAATGAACTTGTTTTAATAAAAAATCTTACCTGATGGTGTAATAGAGCTCCAGAAGGATTTTTCTGCTGATGTGGAGGCTGAAGCAGGAGCAGAATCAATGGAGAACCAGCTCCGTGATGGTGGAATATCAGAAACCACACCTCTGGGTGAGTAGCTGGATCCATTCGTTTAATAAGGATCCTGATAACTATTTATTTTTATTTGTTAAATTATGGCATTAATGTGAAATTTAAGCAGAAGAGCACCTACAGCCAGGGATCGATTCTGAGGTCAGAGTGCTCCTGGATACAGTGGTTTCTGATGTTGTGGCACCTGCTTACCAGCCTCTGGGTGAGTGAAGGACAACAAACAAAACATCTCATTACTATTAATGCATTAATTAAAAACAACAAAAATAAACTGCTTTTAATGGAAGTTATTATTTGATGGTGTAATAGAACTCCAGAGTGATTTCTCTGTTGAAGCAGAGGCTCTGGTAGAACCAACAGAAGACCAGTTTAATGATGTTGGAACTACAGAAATCACACCTCTGGGTGAGTTGGTGGATCCATTAGTGTAATCAGGATAATTCCTAGGGTTAGGGTTAGTTGTTTGTTAAATGCTGATATTAATGCTTGTATTTTAGCAGAAGAGCACCTACAGCAAAAGAGCCACCCTGAAGCTGTTAGTGTGCTCCTGGACATGCTGATTTCTGACACTCTGGCTGACTGGTGTCTGGGTGAGTAAATAACACAAACACCAAACTCCGCTTTGTAACTGATGTATTAATGAAAAGCAATCATTGCAGTTGAAGCAGCTGCTGATGCAGAAATGACTGAGGACCTTCTGGAAGGAGGACTTTCAGTTCCTGACCAGCATCTGGGTGAGTAAATTATCTGAACACCAGATGAAGGTGATCCAGCAGGTGACCCTGCTGATATTTATTCATTTCAAATCAGAAAATGAGACACTGGAGGTAAAGAGGGCAGGGGAAGAGGAAGCCACCAAAGAGCTGAACCATCTCAGTGACTCTCAACCTCTGGGTGAGGAAAAAATGAAGACCAGAAAGAACCACTGAACATCAACCCAGACAACCTATGTCTATAACCTAAGCTTCTTGGGGCAACTCTGTTGTGAAAGGCGCTATACAAGAATAAATTGAATTGAGTTGAATTGAACACATTTTACTGTAGATCTGATCTGTGGACTGATATTTGACTTTTTGTAGATGTGGACATGATTCCCAACTATCCCAGTGCTGATTTGGGAATCATAAAGGAACTGATGGATGAGCTTCTCAATGAAGTTCAGAGGACAGTGGACCAGTGTCCTGGTGAGTAAAACTCTCATTAAAAGGACAACAGTATGGCCGAACATCTGCTCATCTTCTCTAAAACTGATCCAGGAGCAGAACTTCAGGACACAATAGACATTGAGCCAGAGACTGATGTGATCAAGGCAGTGTCCATCCATGTGGATGAAACACTTCACAGCCAGCCCTTTGGTGAGTTTGGCAAAACTGACAAAACTGTTCATTGATGTGAAAGCAGAAAATGAGATGACAATGGCAACAATGACGGCTGATGAAGCTCAAGCTGAAGCCATCAACAACCCTAAAACCATGAACCTGAATGATCTGCATAGCCAAGGAACTATGATGTTGCTTAGTGGTGGTTAAGAGACAGTAAGGACGTGTTGCTAGGCTTTGATCATGTCATCCCAGGAGGTTGAAAGGGTATTGGTGGATGGTTGCTAAGTTGTTGCTAGGCCGTTGTTATGCTATCCCAGGTGTTAATGGGGGAATGGTTCTATTAACATCCTTTGAATTTGCAAACCTACTTTACATACTTTACATTACATTATGTGGAAGTTCTTATAGCATTTATAGTTCTTGCACATTCTTGCACATATCACCAATACAAATGTTTCCTTCTTAAAGCCTCAATTTACTGGGAACCAAAAGTGGTTCTTCTATGGTTTTCTTTTTGAGAAACAACCTTTTCTACTTTCTTTTCTTAATAAAAATCACATTCCACAATCAGGTCTTAAAAACATTAAAATATGTTTTGGCGTATTTTTCAGTTCTTTGATTTAATAAAAAAGTTTCTTTTTAACCGAAGAATTCTTGTTGCAGAAACAGAAGCTGAAGCTCCATGTGAAGCTGCCAGCACTGCTCCAAACCTCACCCTGAAGGACAGTGGAGTCAGAATTATGTCTTATGTCTCTAAAAACACAGCAAACACTCCAGTTTCAGATGCTCGAATCAGAGATGGAGAACATCCTGAACAGACTATCCTGGAGGTGGATTTGGACAACAACCTGATGGGTAAGTGAAGAACATGAGAGTAAGAAATCATGAGGAACGACAAGGACAGGAAAGTGCTGATAGGAACTCATATTAAAGCAGGATCCCAGGAACTAAATATGGATCCTGAGCTCGAAACTGGAGCTGTTGATCATCAGGCCCAATTAGCACCTTCCACAGTCACTAATGATGAGCCACCAGGTAAGAAAACATCACCTAAAAGTCTGAAAATGTCTAAAAAAATGTCTAAAAGTTCCAACAATCTAAAATACTGAAGAACACTGGGGTTTGATTACCGTTCACTAATTTCGAGCTTCAGGAAATGTTGATGAAAAGATTTCTTTTTGATTGATTTCTTTTTGTCCTACAGCAGAAAAAGACATAGTGAATAATGACCTCCCTGTGGGTGAAGAAAAGAAGAAAAAGACCAGGAGAGGAACCCGCGGGAGAGGTCGAGTTATTCATTACAAAAAGGACAAAGAAACACCAAAGAACACAGCAGAACACAAGAACCTCGATGCAGCAGCAGCTGAAAGAAGCAGAGGACCTGGGCCGAGGGGTCAAAGAACCTGTCCTGAAGACAAGAGAAGGACCGAGTCAAAGACCCCAAGAGCTTGTCCTGATCACTGGAGGAGGCCTGAGAGGAACCAGGACCAGAGAGTGACCTCCAGGAAGGGAGAACAGGTATGACCCAATGTTTGGTTCCTAATTTATTTAGTTATCCATGATCCATGATTTATTTGTGGATTTATTTATTTGTTGAAGAACTCTCAGGAGCCCAGGCCCCAGGTGAAGAATCAGGAGAGCAGGACATACCAAGAGCCCACAGGACCATCTGTCACAAAAGCTCAGTCCTTTCAGAGGACAACTGAGAAAACCGTGGAGAGAAGGGACATCATAGAAAAGAAAGAAGACAAGGTATGAGGATGTTCTTTTTATGTTCTTATCATGGACCTTAAACTCAAATAACCTTAACACCCATCCATCCATTCATCCATCCATCCGTCCATCCATCCATCCGTCCAACCTTCCATCCATCCATTCATCCATTCATCCATCCCACTATTTATTTATGTATTTATTGATTTAGGGTTGCAGGTCACAGTTTAAGAACCAGTGTCGAAAGGCTGATACAGAACCAAATGGGCCCTCTGAACAAGCCCCCAGAACCGTTCCTCCCCAGCAGAGAACTGAGGGAAGAGAGAAAAGAGGACATCCCCAGTGGAAGGGGGAACAGGTACAGGAGGATGTCTTCTCTCATAAACTATCAAACAGTTTCTCTCAGTGTCTTGTAGCATTTAATCAGCTTTAGGCATTTCTGTTTATTTGTTTGTTTTTGTTGTTTGTTTGGTTGTTTGTTTTAGAGACATCCACAAGCTGCTGGCCCTGAGAGGAGAGCAGCTCCACAGAAAGACTATAGCAGGAACTGTTGTCCTGAGACGAGCTGTCCCAGACAAGCTCAGAGACAGAGAGACACAGGGTTTGATTATGAGGAGCAGAGAGGAGCCGAGGGTGTCTGGAGAGCAGCAGCAAAAAAACAGCAGAGGAACTTGAATCTCCAGACTCCTGCCCAGCATGGAAGACAGGAGACAGAGAACAAAACTGGAGACCATCCCAGACTGGACATGCCCCCTCCACAATCTTCAGAAACAGACAGGAAAACATACAGAGGAAGAGGGAGACGTGGAGGACGGTGGTCACAATTGATACTGTGACCACTGAGACAACCGTCCCCTGAGACCACATACCAACAAGGCAACTGACAACTGAGACACCTAAACACTGAGAACAATGACCACTGAGACAACTGACAACTGAGACACCTAAACACTGAGAACGATGACCACTGAGACAACTGACAACTGAGACACCTAAACACGAGACCTATGACCACTGAGGCAACTGACAACTGAAACACCTAAACACTGAGAACACCTGGAGATACCTCAACCACCCCCCAAAAGCCCCCCCCCCCAAAAAAATAAAAAACACACATACACATACACTTACACGCACACACACACACACACACACACACACACAATCTCACACTAACAGTGTAGAGAAAGTATAATAAAGCTGAAAGTGCTGCATTAAAGTGTGTGTTAGTTACAGAGTCTTTATTGTGTGTTTCTACTGTGTCACACTTTGAGTGTCTGCACTGAATCCTCTGCTGAGACTGTTAGAGGACAATCTCCTGTTTACTGTCCCTTTATTCCTACGTCTCTGATCTGAGGTGTTTTTAGGGTGAATCTTCTTTCTGTAGGTCATGTGATCAGTTTTCGTCTCTCCTTAAAACTTCTGAATCAAATTAAGTGTAAGACGTTGTCCACTCAGCATGTCCAGGACCAGGCTTGGGGGACAATGTCTTACACTTTATCTGATTAAGGAACTGGACCTGTCCCTGACATCAGAACCAGTCTGCCAGGTGGGTCGGAGCCCTGCTGCTCATTATAATGTGTTTATATAACTATTATTAAATTGATTAAATGCTACAAGACACTGAGAGAAACTGTCTGATAGTTTATGAGAGAAGACATCCTCCTGTACCTGTTCCCCCTTCCACTGGGGATGTCCTCTTTCCTCTCTTCCCTCAGTTCTCTGCTGGTGAGGAACAGTTCTGGGGGCTTGTCCAGAGGGTCCAGTCACTGCTCCGTTTCAGACCTTCTCAAATAGAAAATCTAATAAAATACAAATCAGAATTAAATCAGACCAAACCGGGATCCTAAGCAGGTGTTCAGGTGTCGGCTGATCTTTTTAACGTCCAGTTATAAGAGCTCATGTTGGGAATGATCCCATTATGAACATGGAGCGAGACGGACAACGTCCAAGAAGAAGTTTCATTTCAGTGTTTTCCTTCATCAGTGAGTGATGAGTATGAATTTAAACTCCTCCTTCCTCTACACTCATCAATTTAACCAGTGATTCACTGTTAATCCAACTATTACTGTCACTGCAGGAGTGAAGCTGAACTACCAACAGTGTAGAATTAGCCTGGAATATAAAGTGGAGTTTAAATCTGAACCTCATGCACAGTTTCAGTTTACATCACTGCTCAACTGGGACACAGCCCTGAAGTGTGTGTGTGTGTGTGTGTGAGCGTGTGTGTGTGTGTGTAGGTGTGTGTGTGTGTGTGTGTGTGTGTGTGAGTGTGTGTGTGTGTGTGTGTATGTGTGTGTGTGGTGTGTGTGTAGGTGTGTGTGTGTGTGTGTGTGTGTGTGAGTGTGTGTGTGTGTGTGTGTGTGTGACTGAACCTCATCTGAACCTGAATCTGAATCTGAACCTCATGCACAGTTTCAGTTTACATCACTGCTCAACTGGGACACAGCCCTGAAGTGTGTGTGTGTGTGTGTGAGCGTGTGTGTGTGTGTGTAGGTGTGTGTGTGTGTGTGTGTGTGTGTGTGAGAGAGTGTGTGTGTGTGTGTGTGTATGTGTGTGTGTGGTGTGTGTGTAGGTGTGTGTGTGTGTGTGTGTGTGTGTGTGTGTGTGTGAGTGTGTGTGTGTGTGTGTGTGTGTGTGTGTGTGTGTGTGTGTGTGACTGATAACTGATAGACTAGATGATGAAGAACATTTTGGGCAGTTTTTGATGAACAATCAGTAACTACACAGTAACGATGGCTGCAGGTCAGCCATCAGGTTAGAGGAGTCTAATAAAAAGGACAGTGTGTGGACACACACAAACACGCACACACACACACCCACCCATCCACCCACACACACACACACACACACACACACACACACACACACACATACAACACACACTTCAGTGTTATGTCAGTGGTGGTCCTGCAGGGGTCCTGACCTCTGATTAATGGAAGGGTTTAATAAAATACAGAGAATCAGTCAGTAAAGCTCCCAAAGTGATGAAATGGGAAACGAGTGTAGAAACAAGACAGATGAATATAATAAAGTGTTTTTCTATCATTATTATTTTATGAGTGTTAAACAGCTGAACTGTGTTTCTGTGCTGATCACTCTCAGTGGTGTCCATTCCCAGTGTCCACTGATTGGTTTGTGTCTCCTCCAGCTGAAGCTCTGAGGTTTAGAGTGGAAGTGGGAGCAGCAGCAGGACAGCAGTCCTGACCCTCCTGTATGAGCTGTTAGATTTTTAACTCTTTCATGAGGAAGTCTTCCTCCAGCTTGGTATCACATGTGAACTAGAATGTCTGTATCACTGCTAATGGACTATTTGCTTCATCACAGCATTTATCAGACTCAAGAGTTTTGAACACGTCAGTGAGAGTGATCTGCTGCTGAAATATATCCAGAAATACATCCAGACTTTTGGTCAAAACTGAAGCACTGATGAAGGTCTAGAAAATGACTGACATGCACCATGTAGATGAGTCTCGACCTGGAAATGTGTTCCAGCAAAGTGGTCACTAATATTGTGAGCAGAAGGAACGAGTTTAGATGTGTAGAGATACAGAGAAAGAGTTTAACTCTTATTGTGGAGCATTGTGTGTTAAAAGAGAAGATGGAGGTGTTAGTGATAGACAGGATGTCACTGTGACACTGTATTTAATGTGTGAGTGAAAAAGAGAGAGAGAGAGACAGAGAGAGCGAGAGAGAGAGAGAGAGAGAGAGATGAGTTCATCTGAAGTCACTTCCTCTTTGTTGTGTTCGTGGAAGAGTTCAGTGAAGTTGTGCTGAGAGACGTCCAGACTTCAGGCTTTAGTTTAGTGCTGAGTGTGTCGGTAGACTGCAGTCTAGTGTGTGTGTAAGAGTGTGTGTGCAGTAGTGCTGCTGCTGTATGTAGCTGAAGGTGTTGATCTCAGTCAGAATGAAGGTGTGGTTTTATCTGCTGCTGGTGCTCCATGTGGCTGAAGGTGAGTCTGCTGTTCTGTTTCCTACAACAGACACTCTAATATAGAACAGCAGCAGTTAAAGCTCAGTTTAAGTCAAACTGTCTCTTTTCTGTAAAACATGTTTACTTCAGAATCCAAAAACTTATTATAGAAATATTTGTAAATGGACCCAGGCTGTAATTCATTATAATTATCAAATTACAAAATCACTTTTTGAATAAATAAAATACCAAATCACACTAAATCACACCTTGTGTTAAACCTGTGCTTAGTGGTGGATTAACTCGACTAGAAATAACAGGAATTTTCACATTTTAGACCAAATCCTCACACTTTAGACTTCTGAGTGCTGCATCTGTCTGAGTGTTGGTTTATCATCAGATGATTGATGATCATCAGTTTGATCTCTAGTGATGAACATAAACTGCTGAACACTCACAACTTGGTGGCACTTTTTATTTCTATCAAGTCGGATTGAGCAACAAGTACATTAACGATTGTAGGTGTTTTTGTATTATTGGGGCAGTAAAGCTCTTTACTTGTCACTGCAGACGGCGCTCTGCTCTGACTGAGCACTGCTTGGCTCATCCGGGCACCGGTGTGCTTCATTGGAACTGGCTTTTTAAGCACCAAGGAGTCAGAGCAGGGCGTCAGTCATTGACATGGGTGATCTCCGGTGCAGCTTTGGTGTTCTAGTTCTTTGTCATGTTCAGTTCTTTTAATGAAGTCCAGTCACAGAGTCACTGAGTCCCTGGCTCAGCGTTTACATCTTACCCACACCACCCCAGTGTTACAGCACTAAAGTTTGTCTCTAATATCTCGACTCCTTACAGTTTCAATATGAAATCAATGAAACAGCAGGTGTGTCTAAATAATGTGTGTTGTGTTTCCACCTGATCTCCTTCATCTCCATTTAGAATCTGACAGTAATGAAGCCAAAACTACAGATTAAAACAGTATTTTTATCATTCTTGTAGCTGTTGAGAACTATGATGTTCACCATCACTTTGGGAGCTTTACTGACTGATTCTCTGTATTTTATTAAACTCTTCCGTTAATCAGAGTTCAGGACCCCTGCAGGACCACCACTGACATAACACTGAAGTGTGTGTGTGCTTGTGTGTGTGTGTGTGTGTGTGTGTGGGGGTGGATGGGTGGGTGTGTGTATCCACACTCTGTCCACTTTATTGGTGTTATGGTGTGAACTGCTCCTAACACAGAGAGCCAAACTGGGTTTGGACCCAAGAGCAGCACCTGAATCTGCAGCACCTGAAATACAACATACAAACCCTAAAACAGGTGGAAAACAAAACCCTCAGAACGGGTGGTTTCTGATCTCATGTGTGTGATTGTGGTTGTGACTAAGTGCTTTTTTTTCTTTTTTTGTGAAGTTTGTGGGAAAAGCTGGAGAGACTCTGAGGGGGGTGTAGCATCAGTCAACACAATGAGCCGAAGCTGGAGGGAGTCGGTCTGATACAAACAGAGAGAGAGAGAGAGAGAGAGAGAGAGAGAGAGAGAGAGAGAGAAAGAGAATGGGAGACCGAGAGTAAACCCAAAGATCTTCACCAGATTATCAGCAGTGTTATTAAAACGACCCAGCAAGATTTTACTGGCTTGTTGTCTTTATAAAGGGAAGTGGCAGCTGTAAGGAATCACTCCTGAGTGTCACTTCCTGATTTGGACTGGAAACCCGATCTGGACCATGCATGTGTGAAAATAGGTCGTTTCGATATTCTCAACCGATTATTCTCCTACATTCAATCAAAAACCATAAAAAAGTAAACAGTGGGTGCTTAAACTTGTGAAGTCGTAGAAAACTGTTGTGAATAACATTTTACATCGATAACTGGAAATGACGTACCTGCGCATGTGCAGTCCAAATCGTGTTTCCGGTTAAAATCGGGTAGTGGCACTGATTACTGAGCCCGGCTCGCTTGTCTCCCATCAGCGGTTTTTCATTTTCATTCTGGCAGTAAAGTGTCTTCACTCTTAGATCAGTTTCTCCTCTTAAACTGAAGTTTCTGAACAACAGAACAGATCAGACATTAGATGGTGGAGAGAGTTTCACTTTCTACATCCTCTAAAGTAGAACAGTAACATTAGAACATTGATGAGAAACTTGGCTGGAGCTGATCAAACATGTATTTTATATCAATGAGTTTAAAAAGAAAATCCTGTTTCTGGTTGATCATGTGATACACATGATCATGATGAAATGATGTGAGAACATCAAGCTGAACTGTAAAGCACTTCCACATATACAGGGGGTCTGATAGTGAAGATCATTAACTGGTGTGTTTCTGCAGGCTGCTCACTGGAAGACTCTGGGTGGACAAAATTTATCACTGGATACACAGGAGAGTCAGTACTGCTGCCCTGTTCCTGCTCTGATCTACACTCCACACCTGAGAAACTCACCTGGAATAAATACAACACAGACAGATGGGGTGTGATATCCAGAGAGAGTGATCAGTACAGAAACAGAGTTCAGCTGTTTAACACTCACTCTCCAGGAAATCTCTCTCTACTCATATTACTCCTGACTGAAGAGGATGGAGGAGACTACAGGTGTGAAGTTGAAGGGGGTGAACACACCTACGTCAGTCTCATTGTTGAAGGTAAAACACTTGATTGATCCACATCCACAGTGCAGTGAAGAACCAGATTAAACACATTCAGTTCTACACTTGTGTTTTCACTATAAATATATTTACTCTCAGTCTGAGGTGTGTCTGAACATGTTATAAACCCTGCATACAGTTATTTTCTCTCATTTTAATAAATTATTGTTCTGTGAAGTTTCATATTTATGAGGATCAGTTTAAATGAAACATTTTAATGTAATGTCTAGTTTAGACTCTACAGTAACGGTAGTAACAGTATTGATAGTGAAGCACTGCTGGTAGTGCTCGTCAGGAGAGTGAACAGATCTCCTTCCTCCTTTCTTTATTTTACAGAAGGTTCATTTATAGTAGATATATTACAAAATACAGTGCTTTTAAAGAGCTGAACAACATGATCATTGTATTTTACCAGAGTGGCAGCACCAAGCACTCACACACACACACACACACACACACACACACACACACACACACACACACACACTGTCCACTGATGAAGTGGATAAAAGCAGCTAACAAGTGCTGCAGAGGAACAGATGGTTTAAACTCCAAAGTGCCTCTACATGATCAGTGGATCTGATAATGTTTACAGTGAGTGTAGATTCAAGGCTGCTTTACTGACTGAAGTGTCTCGTTTGTGTAAATGTAATCTGTGTGTGAAGTTTAGGTGCTTCCCTCTTTTCTCTGCCCCTTCATTGTTCACTTGTTTCTAGTTTGTTCTTTATTCCTGTGTTTCTATGAATAGATTTTGGTTCATCAAGTGACTTGATTGTACAAGCAGGTCAAACCTGATTATGAACTGAGAGATTTTCTGCAGCCTGATTGGCTGAACTAATACATCTGTATTAGTGGCTTCAAATTTGATTTCAAAATGTTTCCCTTTTTTTGATCACATGACTGTTTAACCAGTCAACCACTTTTATTGTTGTTTCAATTGTGGACATTAGATTTAAGAATCAATTGATCATTCTGTGGATGAATTAGAGACAAAGTTAGAGAAGTGAGCTTGTGTTGGTGTGGACATGTCCAGAGGAGAGATGAGGAGTATTTCAGGAGAAGGATTGAAGATGGAGCTGCCAGGAAAGCAGAGAAGAAGGACGAAGAGGAGGTTTATGATACAGAAGACCAGAAGACATGGTGATGGATGATCTGCTATGGTGCCTCACATCAGCTGCCATAAGAAAGAGAAGAAGGACCTGAAGAAGAAGGGGGGGATGTTAGTCTCCCAGTGTCACATCTGATCTTGTGACTTTGGAACAATCAAGAGAAATTCTGAGCTGATCGTGGGCAGGATTATTAATGTACTAGTGTGAGAACAAACCTTCTAAACAGATCCGTTACGTTGTGAAGACGGAACCAAAAAACAATCTGAGGAGGTTCTAATCAGCACTGTGTGAGGAACAAGTTTATGGAAGTTCGTTAATGTCAATTAACTTGAACTAAAAATCCCCTCAAAATACTTCAACCAATCAATGTTTGGATCTTCATGGTGCAAAGATCAACCATGTTCCTACTCTCAACCAACACTCTCCAAACTGACCATCATTTCTTCATACAGGATGTACATGTGTTTATTCTGCTGTTACAGAGAAAGCAGACATTAAATGATTGAATAATTTATTGTGTGAAACTCAATGGATCTTATTTCTATCAGCAGGAGCATTTACAAAATCCACCACAGTGGTCACCAGCACAACCAGTTCAACCATTTCAAAGACATTAACAGGTATTATTTTTTTGCATTTAAATAACTGTTACAGTTATTTATTAACATAACCAAACACATTATGGAAATGACAAATGCGTCAAAAATATCTCATATAACAGTGAGTTTATTAAAACAAATGAAACATGTGTAGGTTCTGCTGTAACAAATAGAGGGAAATCAAACACTCACTGTCCTCCCTCATTTCTAAATACATGTTTTAACCATTTCTTCCACGATCCACAGGACCAGCAGTGAGCAGGTATGACTTTGGGTTCACTCCCAGCACAGTAGAGCAATGGCACGGTAGTGTATCAGTACGGAAAGGGCGGATTCTGAGGTTTTATTACTTTTATTATTTTTATTTAAAAACCCAAATGAACAACACTTGTGTTTACACTCCTCTCATTGGCCGACTTATAAACAGCTGTAGTTTATTAAACACTGTTTATGAAGGTGAGATGGTGTGAAGTGCCGTCACCTCACAACCAAAAGATCCTCGGTTCGATTCCCAGCAACTTGGCAGATTCTGTTTCTCCCAGTTTAATAACCAATTAAAAATCATACTAGACATTCAGAATCACAACTGCAGTGATCTTTGTACTGAAACTCTGTGTTTTTCACCACCAGCTGATGTTACTGTTGCAGCCCCTCCACAGTCTCTGCCCTTCGTCCCCTTCGCCTTGGTGACTGTGATCTTTCTCCACATTATAGTAGCTGTGGTCTATTACACCAAGAGAACCAAAGGTACCGTCACTGGGATCCTTTTCTTGTATTGTGTGTTTGACCTGCTATATCACCAGATCTTGAATGAATTTGGCTTTTCTTCTTCATTTCAGGCTCCCAAGCCCCAGATCCTGACACAGTTTACTACAACACTGCTGATGGAAGAGTGAACCTCCAGTAGAAAACCAGCAGATCTCACAGACCAGCTACCAACCTGCACACCAGATTAACAGAGCAGCTAATGATCTCACAGACTGTCTACTAAAGGCACAAGAGTAGGATGGAAACAACACAGGACGTTTTCTTGAATGTAACACACCCATAGAAACGAAGAACAGACTGTCAGCTCTTAAAAAGGGGTTACAGCAGGTGAAGGAAACGATTAGTGAAACTGTGGATACAGAATCCTGGTGTTCCAGGGAGCAGGTGTGTAGTAAGTGCAGGATCCTGGAAGGAGCCGTAACACAAACACACAAACTGAAGGAAAAATCAAAGACACACCTGGTTGGTGAGGGACCTGAACAAGTGGCAGAAAAGACTTAAATATTATTTAGTTTGTAGTTTTTATTCAGGCAGGTCAAATCTGATGTTGTGGACCTGTGGACAAAGAAGTTGCAGGTTCAAATCCCACCTCCAGCACTACCACCATTGGGTTCCTGAGCAAGACCCTTAGCCCTGAGTTGCTCCAGGGGGGCTGTTCCTTTATTAGGCAATGACAGTCGCTCTGGATAAGAGTGTCTGCTAGATGCACGATGTAAATGTAAATGTAATGTGGAGTCTGACAGATTTTCTCTAGTTTGAAAAACAAAAAGCAAAATATACCTCTCTGTTTTGTTGCTGATGTCAAATGGGATTCAAATCAGAGTTTTGCTCTTCCAGAACTTCATTAGCAATCAAATAATTTTTAATGTGTGTGGGTTTTTTTTTTTGTTTGTTTGTTTTAATTTTTTATTTGATAAACATTAGATTTAAGGAAAAATATATAAATTATATTGTAAATATAATATAAATTGTACATATTATTTTCTTAATTTTGAGGGTTTACTTAATTGCTAAAAATACATTTCTTTTTATTTTTAAAAATTGTGTTTTTTTTTGCTTTTAACTAAACTTTCACAATTGTTTATTAAATTTTGACTCATTATATTTATTTTAAATATTTTCCATGTAGTTTGATTAAAACCACATTGATTTTGCATCATTTTCTTGGGCGTTCTAGACTGTATTTCTTATCTTAGATTTATTCCCTGTTTAATGGCGTCTGTAGGTTCTATCTGAAATATATTTGGTCTGCTTTCTGTTTCTAGTTTCTGTTTCATGTTAATCTTGTAAATATGTTCTCAGAACCACACTATGGATAAGGATGTGTTATCACTGAACTCATGCTTGTCCATTTTTAGTCTCATGTTCCATTTAATGTATGAATCATGAAGAAAGTGTTTCCTAGAAAAGTCATTTCCACCTGATATTATATGTGGGATTAGTCTCACAGAGTCAAGCATCACGTGTAATGAAAATTATTCATACTCATAATCAATGTTGGGACCTTCATGATGGTCAACCATGTTCCCACTCAGAATCAAACAAGCACCAAACTGAGCTTCATTTCTTTAGACAGGATGGACGTGTGATATCCTGCAGTTACACAGAAAGAAGACATTAAATGATCGAATTATTTAATTTGTGCAGCTGAATTGTTCTTTTTCTATCTGCGGTCCCAAAATCATCTACAAACAATATTCCAAGAGTCACCAGTACAACCCGACCAGTCACTTCTACAACATTTTCAAGAACGTCTTCAGAAAACAGAAATGATGCAATCATCTTACTAACTCAAACACAGAAGTGTCAATGAGAAATAAGGAAACATCCATATGTAAAATATTTAATTTTTAATTACAAACTGGCCAAATATTTATTCTGCTGTAACAAGTGCAGGGCAGGTGAACACTGAACATGTATCCTTTATTTCAGTTCACTCAGTCTCTCATTTTCTCCCTGCAGAAGATTCAACTCAGTCTAAACCAAACCAACACATTTCAGTGATTGATGGTAAAACCAGTCCAGTCCATCCATCCATCCATTTTCTGCCGCTTGTCCCAAACGGGGTCACGGGGGGGGGGAGTCCAACCCAGCGCACACAGGACGGGGCACACAGGACGGCATCCTGGACAGGTCGCCAGCCCATCACAGGGAACCAGTCCAGTCACACGCATTCATTTCATTCACTCAGAGAGAAAATATAGAGGACAAAGACAAATAAAGCTTTAAAGTGAAATCTGATCATAGATGTTAGTAGGTGATCATGAACAATATCATGTTTTAACGTTATAATTTCATGTATTAATATCTATGCAAATCATTGCCAGCATGTCAGAATAAAAGTTCTTTATTGTTGGCCATTTGAAATTTGTTTTGTAACTGCATTTAAGACTATTTTTTCATGTTACTGGCCAAATCTCACACATTTCCTCAGTGCCAGAGAGTGTTGTGTAACCCTAAATAAATGTAATTTCTTCCTTCACACAGGGGACTGGAGTCGGGACTCCACTGTGTTGGTTTGTGCTGCTGTGGGGGTTTTACTGCTGTTGCTGGGACTTGGAGGGGTTTTCTACTGGAGATTCAGAGGTAAACACACATGCACTCACACACTGTTGGTTTTGCTCATGAACACACTCAGTGCTGGAGCTCTGTGCAGTGTGTGAGGGTCTGGTTTGATTCTGCAGCTTGGAGAAAAGTGCAGATGGAGAGCTGTGAGAGGAAAACAGGACAGAGTGGAGATCAGGAGACACGGGCAAGACTGGAAGATCTTCAAACACTCCTTTTTGCAGGGAAAAGGAAAGAAATGACATTTACATCATTTAGCTGATGCACAGTGTGTGTGGGTTAAAAGCAGAGGTTCACTGTGTGCTGTGCTGTTTCACAATGGAAAAAAGTCACTTTCACTTTCACCAACACTGATCTCAGGCTTAATCAATCAAAAGTTTCCTGAGAGATTTTTCTGAAGAATCAGTCCAATGCAATTGGATAATATAAGAATTTTTGTCTGTGTTATTTTTTCAGCCCCTCCATCACTGCTCAACTTTCTGCTGCACTGTGATCAGAAATGGGCTTCATCCTCTTTAACTAACATCCAGCTCTCTGTGCCCTGGAGTAGGTGGTAAAACACTGAAATGAGGACAAACACGTCCCTTGTAAGTACAAGGTGTGGTGTCACTGCAGGAGGAGGCAGCAATGCTCTAGTGTTTAGGGACTAGGCCCCAGAATCAGAAGGTTATGGGTTTGAATCCCAGACCAGTATTTTGCTCTGAGGTTCCCTTTAGCAAGGTACCATCCCCGACACTAATTTAATTGTTTTTAACTTTTAATTGGGACTACTGTCATTGTGAGAACACACAGTGAACCACAACTGTGCATTTAACCCATGCACACACCATGCAGCAAGGGGCAGCTATGAAAACGGGATGGGGACGGGACCTTGCTCAAGGGTACCTCAGAGCAACCCACTGGTAAGGGGTTTGAGCCCACAATCTACTGATCCTGTGGCCATCTCCCTAACCACTAGGCCACCGCTGCCCCAGCCCACTACCCCCCACTCTCCCCAGACCCCAGAACTGCTCATTGTGTGTATGGATGAAAACAGAGAAAGCTTATCAGCACTGTTTGCCATGTTTCATAATGAAAAACAGTCACTTTCACTTTCACTACAATATAACATTGACCTAATTCTGCTTGAAATATATTATGTCATGTACATAAGAATCATATCCATTAATATCTTTGCTGGAAAAGGAACCATGATGCTAGTAAAGGGATTACCTGCCATGATGAGTTAAAATCACATCTAGCACTGCATGTTTATAGCCTGGATCTGTCAGTATTATGAAGCAGGGTCTGTGTGTGTGTGTGTGTGTGTGTGTGTGTGTGTGTGTGTGTGTGTGTGTGTGTGTGTGCGTGTGTGTGTGGGTGTGTCTGTGTGTGTGTGTGTTTAAATGTGTAACATGTTGACTGGTCAAATTATTGCATTTACAGATCGATTCTGAGAGGCTGTACAGTAACGTGAACCTGAAGAGCAAGTTTCATCCAAAAACGGATGCATTTCAAAAAGCCTCCCAACACAAACTACACAGCGCAGTGGGGCAGAGGTGGTCTAGTGGTTAGGGAGATTGTGGGTTCGATTCCCTCACCAGTAGGTTGCTCTGAGGTTTCCTTGAGTGAGGTTCCGTCCCTGTCACTGCTCCCTGGGCAGCTTTCAATAGCTGCCCCTGCTGCATGTGTGTGTATGGGTGAAACACAGAGGATGAATTTCATTGTGTTGTGCCGTGCTGCGTTTCACAATGACAAGGGATGTCACTTTGACTACAGCGTCTGTGACGATGGTGAGTTACTCAGATAATATCTGGTCAGTAGTGATTCTGTCGATGACGCTCTATCTCAATTTTTAATGAGTGGAGTGATTGATAACCTGGGCCGCAAAAGACTGTAGACGACTAGAACTGTAGAAGAAAATCCATCAATATAGTGTTGCACAGCAAATAACCAGTAAATTTACATTCAAGCTAAACTGACCTTTGACCCTTTGACCACTGTTTAATCTAAAGATGGGCTTTATCTTTCATCACATCACACTGTTGCCTGCAAGCATACAAACACACTCATCCCCACACCTATTTCCTGCGTTTCCTCTGGCGAAATGTGGTTTAGCTTGTACTTCCTCTTGCTGGCCTCTCAGAAATGCTGGTGGGGGGAGGGGTGATTAAATGAACCTTTAAAGCACATCCAGCACATTGACTAGTGTTCAGTGTTGAGTATCAGGTGGGCCATGATGTTAACAGTCTTAATGTCTGAGGGGTAAACTTGATGCTGTTGTGGAAAACATTTCAAGAGATCCCATCATGCCTTTCCCCATCATGCCATCTCGGCACATTCTGATTGGTCAGAAAGGAGCTGGACTGTCCCGCCTGGAAATCAAACCCAGGAGCTTTTCGTAGATTTGTACCATTTATCTTATAAATATGAATATGGTGGAATTAAGTTCTCTAATGAAATGTCCTGAAAGGTACCCTTGAAGGGACCACCCCAGTCAAGCTAAAGCTAAAGCTAAACCCCCCAACAAATTGCAACTGTGGTTAAATTCATATCATATCATGCAGCTTTTTTTTAGCAGTATTTCAAAACCATCTAATATTTTCCCCTTACATTTAGATGCAGATTTCTACAAAAACAAAAATGAACTGCAGTGCTTGTCCCAAGTGGGGTCGCGGGGGAGTGCTGGAGTCCATCCCAGCTCACACGGGGC
Organism: Hepsetus odoe; assembly: GCA_017165825.1. Lineage (NCBI taxonomy): Eukaryota > Metazoa > Chordata > Actinopteri > Characiformes > Hepsetidae > Hepsetus > Hepsetus odoe. Next base: position 2,750,838 of record CM029370.1, read on the forward strand.
GAAGGACAGGGGACACACCCTGGACAGGTCGCCAGCCCATCGCAAGGAGATATCACCAGTAGTTACGTTATTATTTAACGCTTTCTTAAAGTGTTACTACATAGTAATTACTTTCACTTAATGTTAAGTGGTTCCATAAACACATTTTCTTGTTTCTCACAGACTCTCAGCGTGGCCGAGTGCTTCCTCTTTCACACAGTGTTGGGCGCTGAGTGCCGACAGTCTGTGTCTCTGCAGAGAGAATTCATGTGTATTTCCACAAATTTTTTTCATATAAATAAATATTAACTCTGTAAATGAGCACACTCAGCTCAACATTTATTTGAAATTGATTTTTCTTCAGTGTCATTTTCCTATTGGAAGGACATAAAGTTATATTAATATTTAGAGGCGTCTAGGTGAATGAGCTGATCTGATATCTGATCTGAACTCTGATCACTGCTTTTTCAGTTTTGCAAGTAGATTCAAAGGATTCACTTTTCTCTTGATAAATATTCCTGTTAACAAAGGTTTTAAAGGTGTTCACATTAACAGATTAACTGAGGGGAATGAAAGAAAGAAATGCTATCATGACAAGTCACACTGCACTGACATCAGATAAGCAGAAGCAAGGAGAAAGAGATGCATGCTGGGAACACACTGTCATGAGAACAGTAAATTTACGCAAACGTTGCTTACACACTAGTGTCATTTAGTTTCACAACCTCTGCAGGTGACCAATCATAAAGTGGCAAGATGTGAAGAGGAGGAAATGCATGATGCAGCATGAACAGGCGAATGTCGGTTTACATTGGAACTAGACCATAAAATTCTCTCTGACCACTTATTAACTGAGTGACTGACCATCGTCACTGATGCTGACACAAAAATATGAGCATTGGAAAATGATGGAATTATATTCTCTAACTTAAGTACTGAAGGTGTATCTTTTATTCTGAGAGTGTAACAGTGAATATCACCAGTACTTACATGGTTACTTGATGCATTAATAAAGTTTTACTGCACAGTAATTACAGACACTCTGTGGCCGAGTGATTCCTCTTTACTTCTAAACCACACTGATTAGAGTTCATGTGCAATTTTTTACTAAATTAATCATTTTTTAAATTAGTTTAAACAAACAAACAAGCAAGCTCTTCATTTCAAATTAAATTTGATGTTAATAAATTGGGCCAGACATTCAAAATAAAAGCCACAGCTTTTTAATTTGTTGAAAACTCACAATTAACATTACTGATTTCATTAAAAGTCATCCATCCACTCATCCGTCTGTCCCACCAGCAAACAGTTTGCCATCATTCTGCACTTTTTCCATAGCTGTAACTGTAAGAATGGGCTCACTAATGACTGAGAGATGAATAAGAGGCAGAGAGTGAGACTCATTCATTTTGGCTGGGCATCACAAACACACAGGCAGCACAAGACTGGAGGAGCTGATGTGCCAACAGAGTTCTTTATGTCTAGATGTGAAACAGGCAGGAGGAGAAAGGGAAGGTCGAGCTGTGGATTGGTGGTTTCTGGTTTTCCTGAAAAGAAACTTGAAAGCAGCCACAATGCACAGTTTGAAAGTATGAAAGTCTCTTCAGCAGCAAAGAGGAAGTTCAGACAGGACTGCAACGAAAACCACCCCACCACCAAAATAATGCCATTATGAGAAATCAATTTCCGTCACATCAGATATGAAGAAAATGCTGAAAATGATTCTTTGGAGCGATGTAATTAAACAGATTCAACCCAACGCAAGTCCTCCTTACCTGGATTAGATGTGTAACATGAGGTTCAGAACTAAGTTCTGTAAGGTAGCAGGACCATGTTGGCCAAAGAAGTGCCACTTTTGGTTCCCTTAAGAAGCATTTAAATTTGATTCCTTAAAAGAAACCAGCAAAACACAAATCAACAAATAAACAACAATCATCTGAAGCTTCATTTTCTTTGTGCATGTAGTGTGTTTTGGTCTTCATAGTTTAATGTGTTAAGGTTCACCATCAACATCCACCAGCGACACTTAATCACCAGTTGGTAAAGTTATGAGTCTCCTAAAGACTATTAGAATTACTGAGAGCTTCATTAAAGTGTTCATTAAAGTGGTTTTTGTAGAGAATGTGGTGCAGCTGGATGAAGATACAGCTTGTTGTTTTTCTCTTCCACATTGTCTGTGTGAGAAACACAAATCCAAAAGCTCCAGCCGGTAGGATTGGGAAACTGAGTTAAGTGAGTAGATTAGTGTGGTTCTAATTTATTGAGTGGCAGAAGAACTGTTTACAGCAACGATGCTGAAAGGGAGACTTTTCTGCACCTCTGACCACTCATTTACTTTAGGTGTAGGAAGAGCGTCACAGTGGGAGAATCATTTATTATATAAAAGACCAGTTAACTTGAACTGAATTTATTTTTGGTGTAGTAGCTTTTACAGATGAATTAACACTTACTTTTAAGTTCCATACTTTTATTAGTCTCCCTGCAATGGGCTGGCGACCTGTCCAGGGTGTGTCCCCGGTCCTTCACCCTGTGTGAGCTGGGATGGACTCCAGCACTCCCCCGAGACCCTGTTTGGGACAAGCGGCAGAAAATGGATGGATGGATGCACTTTTATTAGTATGTCCTACTGCATAAAATGTCTTTACAAGAGTGAAACATTTATGATTTTAAAAGCTGATTTCTGTATTCCACTTGTTAAAATGTTCAGTAACAAAATCGTTTCCTGTTACAGTGAGATATTATATAGTTGTGTAGTTGTGTATTATATAGTTGTGCGTTTTTCTCTGCTTTGAAGTGGCGACCTGTGACGTCACGGCTGGACGGAGACGGAACGTTGTGGAAGTTTAAACACAAACCCCGTTAATCTGCGCGTGCACGAGAACAGAGCCCAGATACACTCTTCATATCTGTTGATTTTACACCTTTTTCAGTTCCAGCACAGAAATGTCCCACACTGAGAGCAGCGGAGGGTTTAAACCCGGTGAGTTCACACTTTAAACCGACTTTAATACTGAAGAGTTCATCCAGCTGTGGAGATCAACAGTTCATCAGTTTCTGCTGAACATGGAGAAACACTGCTTTTCTCTCCTCAGTTGTTTTTCACATCGGAGATGCGGAGGAGTTCGAGGAGAGTCACACTGAGTAAGTAAAACAAGTGTGTGTGTGTGTGTGTGTGTGTGTGCAGGTGAAGCACAGTTAATTATTGTTCATCTTCCTTAAAAACACAAATATAAATGATTTAAAACTCCATCACTGTTCATTCCATTTTGGAAGAGCTCGTCTGTAAAAAGGGAACAGAAAGGGTTTTATAGTCTCTAATAATAATGGATGTGATGGAGATTTGTTGTTGTTGTTTGTTAAATGTCATATAATCTAAGTGTGTACATTCAAATAAAGGGAAAATACACATGTTGCTTGTCTTCCAGTGATGTTCCTCCTCCTCTGACCCTGGAGCAGCTCTACCTGAAGACCCTGAGTTCTGGGAGGAGTCTGGAGGAGACACTTTATTTTCTGAACCAGTATCACAGTTATCTGGTACAGTGGTGCAGTACAGCGACCCACACAGCACAGATCTGAGATCAGCTTCATACTGAATAAAGAACACTCCTCTCTGTCCCCACAGGTGACCAAGAAAGAGGATCTTCAGTCGGAGGTCTCAGACAAACAGCACAAGGTGAACAGTTTAGTTCAGAGTACAGAGAAGAAAAGGGGGTTATAATTATTCTTACTTTATTATTATTATTTACTTTTACTTATAATAATT
>CM029370.1:2755079-2770721 GCA_017165825.1 Hepsetus odoe
CACACACACACACACACACACACACACACACACACACACACACACACTTCCCTTACTTTACAGGTGAACACTGTGTGTGGAAAACAACAGGGTTTGTGCTGAACTGTCACTTTAACCGATCTCACACACACATTCCCGAGACACCACACACACTATACACTCTTTTTTACACACTCGTTTACCTGCTTTCTGTTCAGTAGATCACTAATCCTGAACTGCAGCTGCTGCTTCTCCTGCATCTTCTGTCAGAAACAAACACACACAGTGATGTGATAAAAATGTGTTTTAATCAATAAAGTAAAGAACCTGTTCACACAGTTCTTCAGGTCACTGTGAACCTCTAACACTGAGTCAACAGGACGACATTCTGTGTTGGAGGACTCGTGTCCCACACTCTAGGGACTGGGAGGTGGGTGGACTGGGAGTGTTGAAATAGTGTTCATGTTACAAAACTTTAAAGTGGAGAAAATGATAATTTTTATAATCTGACATTTCCCCCTTTAACTTAATGTAAGAGTGAAAATGTAAACAGTAAAGCTACTTTACACTTTACACCAAATCATAAATCTGAACAAAAGACACAGGAAGTGGTTCAAACTCACTTTGTTCATGAGTTCCGACTTTTTGGACATCAACCAGTTGAGCGCTTTCACTTTGCTCTGTGAAACAGACACGAACAGCAGCAGTTCAGAACCTTTCAGCAGATAATAATAATAATAATAACAATAATAATAATAATAATAACACACATGGCCTTACCTGAACAGTGTTCACAATTTTGGCGACCTGTGTGCACACGCTGTCTAGATGTTTCCGAAGCCCCTGAAGCTCGATGCACTAAACATAAAACGAATTAATAGACAACAACAACAACAACAGTAATAATAATATAAACATACTTAATTATTATTAGTAAAAGTAAATAATAATAATAAAGTCAAAATAACAATAAACTCCTTTTCTTCTCTGTACTCTGGACTAAACTGTTCACCTTGTGCTGTTTGTCTGAGACCTCCGACTGAAGATCCTCTTTCTTGGTCACCTGTGGGGACAGAGAGGAGTGTTCTTTATTCAGTATGAAGCTGATCTCAGATCTGTGCTGTGTGGGTCACTGTACTGCACCACTGTACCAGATAACTGTGATACTGGTGCAGAATAAAGAGTGTCTCCTCCAGACTCCTCCCAGAACTCAGGGTCTTCAGGTAGAGCTGCTCCAGGGTCAGAGGAGGAGGAACATCACTGGAAGACAAGCAACATGTGTAATTTCCCTTTATTTGAATGTTCACACTTAGATTATATGACATTTAACAAACAACAACAACAAATCTCCATCACATCCATTATTATTAGAGACTATAAAACCCTTTCTGTTCCCTTTTTACAGGCGAGCTCTTCCAACATGGAATGAACAGTGATGGAGTTTTAAATCTTTTATATTTGTGTTTAAGGAAGATGATCAACAACAAATAAGAGTTGGCACGCGCCAACACTGCTTCACCATAGGGACTGCACACACACACACACACACACACACACACACACACACACACACACTTGTTTTACTCACTCAGTGTGACTCTCCTCGAACACCTCCGCATCTCCGATGTGAAAAACAACTGAGGAGAGAAAAGCAGTGTTTCTCCATGTTCAGCAGAAACTGATGAACTGTTGATCTCCACAGCTGGATGAACTCTTTAGTATTAAAGTCGGTTTAAAGTGTGAACTCACCGGGTTTAAACCCTCCGCTGCTCTCAGTGTGGGACATTGTTGGTGAGAAGGTGTGAATGAATCAGTGTAGTGAGTGGATCTGCTCTGGTTCCGAGAAGCACAGATTAAAGGTGTTTGTGTTTGAACTTTCACAACGTTCCATCTCTGTCCGAGCGTGACGTCACACAAAGCAGCTACAAAAAGGCTCATTTCGGATCAAAGTGTTTTATTTCTGTCAGAACACAAACACTGGTTCATGAAGAAAGTGTACCGCACAGCGCCCTCTGCTGAACGCCTTCATTAATGACGGAAGCAGCAACACTGGAGTCCTTCTGTTCGTCCTGCAGGGGGCGCAGCAGCAAGTAGTTACTGAACGGTGTTATTAATTTAATCATTATTCCTATAAATAATATTTCTTACTCTTAAAACAAGAACCAAACATACAAACTAGTAATCATACAAACAGCAGATAAAACCATCAAGTATGTGTAAATTATCCATCATACAAAATGTGCTACAATAGTAGCAACAACAACAACAATACTACTACTGCTACTACTACTACTACTACTAATAATAATGCATTAGTATTAGTAGTAATAATAGTGGAAGAAGCACTGTTTATGTAAACATAAGTAATAAATCTAAAATAACTAAGCATTCAGTTAAATGATCTGGCTCTTCTGGACTAGATTGTGGGCTATTAAGTGTTAACAGGTCTGGCAGGCTTTAAATAAAACTATATATTATATATATAATTATATAGATATGGGCTTTGTTTGTCTATGTGTGTGTGTGTTTGTGTGTGTGTGTGTGTGTGTATGTGTGTGTGTGTGTGTGTGTGTGTGTGTGTGTGTTTGTCTATGTGTGTGTGTGTTTGTGTGTGTGTGTGTGTGTGTGTGTGTGTGTGTGTGTGTGTGTGTGTGTGTTTGTGTGTGTGTATGTGTGTGTGTGTCTCTTTGTGTGTGTGTGTGTGTGTGTGTGTGACTGAAAAACCCATCATAAAAGTGGAAACAGTGATCTAATGACTCTCGTCTCTGTGTGTGATTGTGTGCTGATAAGAAACCTTTCTGAAGACAGAAGAGTTCCTGTGGAGTCTGTTCTCTCACAGCTCCTCTTATATTAAAGAACATGAGGTACACGAGGTGTGGAACGTTTAACCAACTATTTCTCCTGCTTTATGACCACACTCTCCTCTACTGCAGACACTCTGCCTCACCCCTTAAACCTCACCCACACTCAGTGTCACTGCACACTTTTGAACATGATTGGTCAGTTTTGCAGAGCAGTGCACCACAAAAGAGGAAACAGCAAGTGTTCTCAAGACTCAGAGATGCTTTTGCAACTTTTAAAAAGCTGCTGTTCTCACAGTCTGAGCTGCAGGACATTAGAGTGTGTTCAGCTCCAGTGAAGAGCTGCTGAGAGAGTTGTGTACTCAGTGTGTGTGTGCAGCACTAGTGTAGGCTGGGTGTGTATCTGTCAGTGTGCTGTGAAGTCAGTGTTGTTTTACTAGTGAGAATGTTGCTGAGTTTTTATCTTCTCTTCATGGAGCTTCTCGTCACTGAAGGTGAGTGAGATCTGTTTCTCTTCGTACTGATGAACTGACTGATGTGCGCATTTGTGTGTATGTGTGTTAACTGTTGATTGTGTCTGCATGCATGTGTTTTTGTGTGTGTGCAAGTGAATATGTTTTAATCTGTGTATGTGTTTGTGTGTTTACATGCATCTGTGTGTGTGTGTGTTTCCGTATGTGCATGTGTGTTTATGTGCATACCTCTATGTGTGAAGGCGTATGTGTGCATAGGCAGGCATCTGTGTGTGTGTGTGTGTGTGTGTGTGTGTGTGTGTGTGTGTGTGTGTATGTGTGTGTGTGTGCGTGTGTGTGTGACTGTAAAACTCATCATAAAAGTGGAAACAGTGATCTAATGACTCTCTCGTCTCTGTGTGTGATTGTGTGCTGATAAGAAACCTTTCTAAAGACAGAAGAGTTCCTGTGGAGTCTGTTCTCTCACAGCTCCTCTGAGCTGCAGGACATTAGAGTGTGTTCAGCTCCAGTGAAGAGCTGCTGAGAGAGTTGTGTACTCAGTGTGTGTGTGCAGCACTAGTGTAGGGCTGGTGTGTATCTGTCAGTGTTGTTTTACTAAATAATGTTTGTTTGTAGTTTTCAGTGACTCAGTAACACATGTAAACTCTATAAACCTGTAATCTTCTTTTCTAAATGGATTTAAACTTGGTCTAAACTATGAAAGAATATACACAAGTAGGTTTCCTCTAATCCTCTAGTTCTCACCCTTTTTTAGTGTTTCTCCTTCCCTCACACACATTATGTAATTAATGATCTAATAATCTCCCCTGAGCTGCTGTAGGACATTCAGAGATGCAGGGAAGGTTGATTCCAGGATCAGATTTGAGCTCTTTAGTCTTTTTCAGTGCAAAGGTATTTTTCAAGCCTCAACACATAAACGTGTGTTTTTTTGATATAAAATACGTGTTGGGCAGAAAAAATATGCATTATTTCTAAAAGTGTAGATTTTTTTAATCACAGAGACCTTCCCCAGACACAATAAGCTTCACTGGGCTCGAGCGACACCTGAAGTTTCCAGTGGTTGCCAAACTCAAATTATTGTGTAAAAATTGGTGTAAACTATTGGGTTAAAGGGGGGCAGTGGTGGCCTAGTGGTTCGGGCGTCGGCCACATGATCGGAGGATCGGGGGTTCGAACCCCTTCCTAATAGGTTGCCTTGAGGTACCCTTGAGCAAGGTACCGTCCCCGTCTCACTCCTCCCTGCGATGGGCTGGTGACCTGTCCAGGGTGCGTCCCCTGTCCTCACCCTGTGTGCGCTGGGTTTGAATCCAGCACTCCCCCGTGACCCTGCTTGGGACAAGCGGCAGAAAATGGATGGATGGATGGATAGTGGGTTAAAGGAGGTGGAAAGCAAAATGAAACACTGTCTGGGTCTCTAAACAGGTTTGAAAGAAAAACTGGCAGGTGAGACTTGTTTGGGGGACTTCTCTCATTCTAAAAGGAAACTTCAGGAAAACTTGAGAGGAGGAGAAGAGCCAGCAAACACAACGAGAAAGTTGTTGGTGGTTAAATTCAGACTCCACCAGAATTACAGTGTGTGTACGTGGTTTTTGACACACAGTGCTGGTGGAGCTCAGACTGAAGTTGTGCTCAGCTGTGAAATCTTGATTTGTCTCAGAGGTGATCTTCTCTTCATGAACATGAGGGTCTTATAGTGACTTAGTGAAAGTGAATATGTGTGGTTGTGAACACAGCGCAGCTCACAGTGATGCACAACACAATGCCTCCTCTGTATTTAAGCCACACACACTGTGCAGCAGGCAGCAGCACCCGGGGAACAGTGATGGGGATGGTATCTTGCTCTAGGGTACTTCAAGGCAACCTACTGGTCCGGGATTCAAACCATGACCATCCCATCCTGTGGTCTATTCCCTAAACACTAGGCCCCCCCTGCCCCTTTACTTCTTCTGCGCTGAAGAACAGCTGGTTATGAGATGAGTGTCTGATTCCTGCTGCTTGTGTTTTCGCTGAGTGATAAATATGTGTGTCTCAAAATAAGCAGCAGCAACGTCGCTGTTGGTTAATAAGTGTGAAATGAGTGTGAAAGGAAAGATCACAAAAGGAGACGGACCACTTTTTCTCACAAGCCAGATGATGCTTTGATATGAAGACTGATCATATATTTCAGACTTCAGCCAGCTTGAAAATATTTATTGAATCTGTATCTGTATCTCTGTATGTTACTTGTGTCATTGTCTTGTTATTTTAATGTTTTAATTTGAATATTTCAGTGAAAAGATTCTTTATTTTTGGAAGTGCAGCTTGTTTAAGTGTCTCTAAGGAACTGTGAAACGACACAGTGAGTGTTCTCAGAAGCTCTGTGTGTGTGATCAGCATGTTTCCTCATGAGTCAGAAACACTGACACTGTGTGAGATTATATTGTGGTCTGTAGGTGAACTACAGCCACCATGACCTCTAACTACAGTCACTACTACTGCAGTGGATGCCTTTAAAAATGAGCCTCAAACTTTATTTTTATGCATTTTTGTTATAAACTTAAAAGTGAAACAATATTAAGTTTCAAATTACGTGTTTGTTTCAGCTCCAGTGAAGAGCTGCTGAGAGGGATTATTATTACTCAGTGTATTATTGTGCAGCACTAGTGTAAGGAGCTGGTGTGTATCTGTCAGTGTTGTTTCACACTAAATAATGTTTGTTTTGTAGTTTTCAAGTGACTCAGTAACTTTTTGTAGCAAACTCTATAAACCACCTTGTAATCTTCTAACACAAAATGGATTTAAACTTGGTCTAAACTATGAAAGAATATACACAAGTAGGTTTCCTCTAATCCTCTAGTTCTCACCCTTTTTTAGTGTTTCTCCTTCCCTCACACACATGATGTAATTGTGATCTAATAATCCCTAGGCTGCTGTGGGACATTCAGAGATGCAGGGAAGGTTGATTCCAGGATCAGATTTGAGCTCTTTAGTCTTTTTCAGTGCAAAGGTATTTTTCAAGCCTCAACACATAAACGTGTGTTTTTGATATAAAATACGTGTTGGGTGAAAAAATATACGTATTTCTAAAGTGTAGATTTTTTTAATCTGAGACCTTCCCCAGACACAATAAGCTTCACTGGGCTCGAGCGACACCTGAAGTTTCCAGTGGTTGCCAAACTCAAATTATTGTGTAAAAATTGGTGTAAACTATTGGGTTAAAGGGGGGCAGTGGTGGCCTAGTGGTTCGGGCGTCGGCCATGATCGGTGGATCTGAGGTTCGAACCCCTTCTAATAGGATTCTGTGAGGTACCCAGCCAGGCAAGGTACCGTTACGTCTCCTCACTCCCTGCGATGGGCTGTGGTGACCTGTCAGGTCGTCCCCTGTCCTCACCTGTGTGCGTAGGTTTGAATCAGCACTCCCCGTGACCCTGCTTGGGACAAGCGGCTTGAAAAATGGATGGATATGGTGGATGATGGGTTAAGGAGGTGGAAAGCAAAATGAAACACTGTCTGGAGTCACTAAACAGGTTTGAAGAAAAACTGGCAGAGTGAGACTTGTTTGGGGACTTCTCTCATTCCTAAAAGAAACTTCAGAAAACTTGAGAGGAGGAAGAGCTAGCAAACCTGGCAGAAAATTTGTTGTTGGTTAAATTTGAACACCAGAATTACAGTGTGTGTACGTGGTTTGACACACAGTGCTGGTGGAGCTCAGACTAGTTATTAACTCAGCTGTGGGAAATCTTGATTTGTCTCAGAGGGTGATCTTCTCTTCATGAACATGAGGGTCTTATAGTGACTTAGTGAAAGTGAATATGTGTGGTTGTGAACACAGCGCAGCTCACAGTGATGCAACACAATGCCTCCCTCTGTGGCCTAACCCACACACACTGTGCAGCAGGGGGCAGCAGCACCCCGGGGAACAGTGATGGGGATGGTACCTTGCTCTAGGAGCCCTTCAAGGCAACCTACTGGTCCGGGATTCGAACCCATGACCATCCCATCCTGTGGTCTATTCCCAAACCACTAGGCCCCCCCTGCCCCTTTACTTCTTCTGCGCTGAAGAACAGCTGGTTATAAAGCGAGATGAGTGTCTGATTCCTGCTGCTTGTGTTTCCGCTGAGTGACCGTATGTGTGTCTCAAAATAAACGCCAGCAACATTCGCTGTTGGTTAATAAGTGTGTGAAATGAGTGTGAAAGGAAGATCACAAAGGAGGCGGACCACTTTTTCTCACAAACCAGATGATGCTGATATGAAGACTGATCATATATTTCAGACTATTAACAGAAATATTGTATTGAATGTATATCATCTCTGTATGTTACTTGTGTCATTGTCTTGTTATTTTAATGTTTTAATTTGAATATTTCAGTGAAAGATTCTTTTATTTTTGGAAGTGCAGCTTGTTTTAGGGTGTCTCTGGGAACTGTGAAGCTTGACACAGTGAGTGTTCCTCAGAAACTCTGTGTGTGTGATCAGCATGTTTCCTCATGAGTCAGAAACACTGACACTGCGTGAGATTATATTGTGGTCTGTAGGTGAACTAGCCACCCGTATGACCTCTAACTACAGTCACTACTACTGCAGTGGATGCCTTTAAAAATTAGTCTCAAACTTTATTTATTTTTGTTATAAACTTAAAAGTGAAACAATATTAAGTTTCAAATTACGTGTTTGTTTTCTTCTTACTCAGGTCAACATTTTATTTTAATATCAGCCACAAGAGTTACTAGGAATTTGGGACAAAAGAAACATAAGAAACATATTTACACAGTAACCACATCCACATCATGAAAACCAAATTGTCTGCACATTTTCACATCAAGAAAAAAAAATTAAATTAAAATCTAGTTTTAGTTTAGCTCGCTTGCATAGGCATGTAGACATAGTTCTTATAGAGACATTTTGTTTCGTGCTTTTGTCTGTACATGTTTACACTAATGTTAAAAGGACTTTTTAAGAACGGACTGCTTTTTTAATGATTAGATTGAATTTGAGGTCATCTTACACCACAAAAGTCAAAAGTGGAAAAACGGCCCCTTAAACATAGCAATGTTGAACTGTTAGGTCAAAAACACACAGACACACCCACACACCCACACACACACTGGTAAGTTTTCAGAGTACTGCACCACAAAAGAGGAAACAGTAAGTGTTCTCATGACTCATGACTTTTGCAACTTTTAAGAAGCTGCTGTTCTCTCACTCTGAGCTGCAGGACATTAGAGTGTGTTCAGCTCCAGTGAAGAGCTGCTGAGAGAGTTGTGTACTCAGTGTGTGTGTGCAGCACTAGTGTAGGCTGGGTGTGTATCTGTCAGTGTGCTGTGAAGTCAGTGTTGTTTTACTAGTGAGAATGTTGCTGAGTTTTTATCTTCTCTTCATGGAGCTTCTCATCACTGAAGATCAGTCTGATTTTCGATTCTGGAAATGTAAAGGCAGTGAAGTCACTTTAGGGGGAGTGATCAGTAGACATGTCTGTGTTTGCCTGTTGTACTGATAATAAAAACAGTGTTAAATTCCTGTGTTTGTAGTTGTTTCTGATAATTTTTTCATCTTTTTATGAAGAGGTTAAAAGTAAACAGTTAAATATTATTCACAGTTTATTATGGATTATGTTTACATGCATTCACATGGAGTCACCAGGCTGTTCTTCTCAAGGATGAGCCTTCAGTAACTTTATTTGGGAACATAATTCTGCCATATTCGACTGCAGTTCAATTTTTAAAGTTGCTCAGACACCCAGCCTGAGTTATGCTTCCTATTTTGCTGTACTTTTTAAAACAAAAGGTCATGAATTCTGCCCCTTTTTCCCAAAGAAAACATATTTAGTGTTTATTTAATGGACCATGTTAACCTTTAGGGAACTTTTCACTGTTTGTATCTTTATAAACAACAATGAACCTTCTTTCTGACCTTCTTTCAGTTTCATTAAAGAACAGTTTTAGTCAAAGCTGCACGTGTGTGTGTTTTATATGCAGATGTCTATTTTTATGTATGTGTTAACAGAGCCTGTGATTAAGGTTAACTTACTGGTGTGTTTTATTACAGGCTGCACTCTGGTCAAAAATGACAGAAAATTCGAAATCACAGCACAAGCAGGAGGGTCAGTACTGCTGCCCTGTTCCTGCACTGACCTTCACACCACACCAGAGAAATTCAGCTGGAAGAAATACAACAACACATGGGTGGAGATATCCAGAGAGAGTGATCGGTACAGAGACAAAGTTCAGCTGTTTAACACTCACTCTCCAGGAAATCTCTCTCTACTCATATCACTCCTGACTGAAGAGGATGGAGGAGTGTACAGGTGTGATCTTGGTGGAAGTGAATACACAGAAATCACACTCAAAGTTGAAGGTAAAACATTTGGACCTGTATTTGCACTTTTTTCTAAACTGACCCAACACTGGTGTTTTGCTGGATATTTGTTAGTGCTTTGACTATATTCAAGGTGATTCATTCAGAATATGATATAAACTCCTACATTTGATTAATTATTACAGAAAATGAAAAAATTGGTCTTAAAATAAATGTTAAAAAATGTAGGTCCTTGCTGCTGCTCTGTTGCTTCACTGTAAAACTCTCCTCTTCCTACAGCGACCCGAGCTAATACAGGGGGCAACAGTCTAAACAGTCCTAATTCATCCACAGTACCATCTCAAAAGAATAATGATAGAAAAACCTCTCCAACTGAACGTAAGAACAGTTTTGTTGTATTTTAGTGTTTTTTGCAGTTCTGTCTCCATCCCTCCACCTTCTCTCCGCTCTGGTTCCACCTTAAAGATCACTGTAATCGTTGTTTATGGAGTTACAAGATACAGATTCATTGTTTGTTTGGTTTCTTCAATCTTTCTAGATTTTCTAGTCTAGTCCTCCTATTGATTCATTTTCCTTTTCCAAAGGACCCTCAGTCTTCTCCATGTTTGTCTTCTCTGTTCCAATAAATTCAAGGTGTCGTGACTGCAAATGAAAAAGTGTGAAATGTTTAGCGTGATGTTTATCTCCTGTCTTCATTACTGGTTAGGCAGTTCTAAACACAACCCCTGACTTTTCATTGTGTCTGTCCACTTCCTTTCCCTTTTCCAGTTTCAGTTTCAGTTTAGTACTCTTCCACATCTCTGCCATGTTAGGGTTCCTCACTTGTGAAAATCGTATTTTTGCTAACTTTATGAGGGTCAATCTAAAGAGATAAAGTAGCAGTGTCAAAGCCAAACTCTGTTATTCTCTCCCATAAACATGTACGAGTGTGCTAACAGCACCATGTTTCTAAAGGCAGCAACAAAGATGCAGCATTTCTCAAAAACTTCATCCCTGTTCCCTTAGTTCCTCTGCTGGAACACTAGATGTTAGAACCTGAAACTCAAGAGATGAACCCTGGAGGAGGAAAAGCACCAACATTTTGTCTTCCTGGAACAAAAGCTTTCTAAAAGGCCTTGTTTGTTGTGATCTGTAGAACTGAACTGGTGGGTGAACCAAATAAAGTGAACTTCACACAGGCAGATTATATTCCTCAGAGAAAGCTGTTTTTTTGGGGGTTTATCGTGGATGTGATGATGCAAAGCTGGTGTATTAATTATTATTTACTTGCAGGACCCAGTGTTACAGTATTAGTGTAACTCCAGTGTGTTATTTGGTATTAACAAGGGATACAGTGCAGTTTATCAATAAGTTCAAGGGATGCCTAGAATATTTTTCTCTGACAGTTTATTCTTGTGCTTGTTTTAAGATTAGCACATCATGCTCAGGGTTTGGGGAAGTGTTTCTTTTAGCTTTCCTAGACCATGCTCTAATGTCTTCACTATCTGAGTGAGGTCTGTTGTGAATGGAAAAATACTTCATGACGTGTTATGTGAGATAAGAGGAAGTAGCAAGTGTTGTGAGTATTTAAATGGAAATGCTCTCAGCTCTTCATCATTAGTGTAAACTGGGACGTGTGTGTGGTGTCTTCACACACAGTGAGGGGGTGGCAGCTCTTTAAATTTCCCATGTTCACGGTTTCTTCCCTGTTTCTCATGCAAGTAAAACAGTCATTAAAGTCCCTCATTTTGCCCCCTCCAACTACACGGTGACTAATGCTAGAAGGGCAGGTCTGTATCAGTATAAAGGGGAGGGGCAACTAAAACTGGCAACCTGGTGTAAAACTTCGCTCCTCCTATTCCCACAAGAAATCAACCTGGTCTTATTGAGCTTAGACAATCTCAAAAAGTAGTGGTGTGCGCATGTGTGTGTATTTGTGTGTGTGTGTGTGTGTGTATGTGTGTGTGTGTGTGTGTGTGTGTGTGTGTGTGTGTGTGTGTGTGTGTGTGTGTGTGTGTGTGTGTGTGAAAGTGTTCATAACTTTATTCCCTTCTTGCAGGACCAGGTGTTGTACTCCACTGTATCTCACAGTAACACTGTCGGATCAGCTCCAGTGATTCACTCTGAAGAAAAGACAGAATATTCCACACTCAAAGGAAACTGATTTCACCTGCACACACATTCACCCCGTCCATTTTATTGGCTCACTTTAAGGCTTGTTTAACCTTTAATTTGCTATACTTAGGCTTATTTAAAGAAAGTAAATATAGTTTTAAATTATATGTGAACAGTGTCTGTAAGTGTCTTATAAAAACACGAGCTCCACAGAACTAAGCAGTGTGTCCAACAGCACTGTGAAATGGTGTGTGAGAAAAGAGGGAGCAGTAAGTGTGTTCACACTTGATAAAGCAGTAAAAGCTCTCAGCTCCTTCCTGTGGGTGTGTGTGGTGTGTGAGAAGGTGGTTTTGACACGGTCACAGTGGTCCCAGTGCTCGAGTGCTTTTAAACAGCTCTGCAGAATCATTATTGATATTATTATTTATTTTCTCATGAATGGTTCTGAGATGAATTGCCCTTCACGGTGCTGGAAATACCGTTGCTATGGAGAGACCAGCCCGGAGAGCAGAACCTGGTGTTGGGTGAGTGATCAATAATGCCTCTTGCTCTTTCAAAACCACTTACAGTTTTCTGCAACACATCAGACAGGAGAACAGGTCACCTCCATCGAGCTCACTGAAAAACAAAGAGTGAACTCACTATTGAACTTCTATTGTGTTTAATCTCACCATAAGTGAAAGTGATTATTTGGCATTGTGAAAAAAAGCACAGCACACAGTGAAAAGCAATGAAATGCATCCTCAGCACTTAACCCACAGACACCATGCAGCATGGAGCAGCCATATCCAACACCTGGGGAGAAGTGATGGTGACAGTCAAGGATATCTTAGGGCAACCTACTGGTCTGGGATCGAACCCATGAGCTTCCAGTCTTGGCAGCGGGTGTAAATACTTTCCTATTCCTGTCTTACATGTAACTATTTTTCTCAATACCATAAAAAATTATGTCTTACGTTATTTCCACGTATAAGATTTGTTTCTATGCTAGTCTCAATCCACTAGACTATGTGGCCTAATGTTTACGGACTAGGCTGCAAAACTGGAAAGTTGTGGGTCTGCATTTCATTATGATTCACTGAAGACACACCGGAAATCTAAAAATTATGAACCTCAAAAATGAGTGTACATCTAGGGTGAGTTAAATATTTTCCATACGACAGAAAATAAAATTTAATGCAACATTTTACCTGTTTTCATTTTCTTTTTTTCTTTTGCTATGAGGAAGACTTGCTTCTTTCATTTGTTTCAGTAAAACAGTTGTCCCAAACTGTCCCAACTTGATTTACTCCAAAATATCTGTGATCATAAAACACAGTGAAACACAGACTGTTTTTAAACTTTATCTCACTGATCTGTGTCTCTGCAGGCTGCACTCTGGTCAACAGTGAAGGACTAAAGGATGTAACAGCAAACACAGGAGAGTCAGTACTGCTGCCCTGTTCCTGCACTGACCTCAACACCACACCTGAGAAACTCACCTGGAAGAAATACATCAGCAATAAACTTGAAGAGATCATTAATAGTGATCAGTACAGAAACAGAGTTCAGCTGTTTAACATTCACTCTCCAGGAAATCTCTCTCTACTCATATCACTCCTGACTGAAGAGGATGGAGGAGATTACACCTGTGATATTAATGGTCACCATACAGTAATCAGACTCACTGTTGAAGGTAAAACACTTTTGCTTTTTATCTCACTTTTCTAATCTAATATATATATAATATGTTTATAGATACAGCTGTACACGACTTTATAAAAACTCCAAGGACTTTAGAGTGAGATGGACTTCAGTCAAGTGTGCTGAAAGTGTTCTGTAGTGAGTGTGTATAAAGAGTGTTCTGCAGTGAGAGCGTGTTTGAAGAGTGTTTTGCAGTGAAAGTGTGTGAAGACTGTTCTGTAGAGAGGGAGTTTGTGAAGAGTGATCTGTAGTGAGGGGGTGTGTGAAGAATGTTCTGTAGTGAGGGTGTGTGTGTGAAGAGTGTTCTGTAGTGAGGGTGTGTGTGAACAGTGTTCTGTAGTGAGGGTGTGTGAACAGTGTTTTGTAGTGAGGGTGTGTGAAGAGTGCTCTGTAGTGAGAGCGTGTGTGAACAGTGTTTTGCAGTGAAGGTGTGTGAAGACTGTTCTGTAGAGAGGGAGTTTGTGAAGAGTGCTCTGTAGTGAGGGTGTGTGTGAAGAGTGTTCTGTAGTGAGGGTGTGTGTGAACAGTGTTCTGTAGTGAGGGTGTGTGTGAAGAGTGGTCTGTAGTGAGGGTGTGTGAAGAGTGTTTTGTAGTGAGGGTGTGTGAAGAGTGTTCTGTAGTGAGGGTGTGTAAACAGTGTTTTGTAGTGAGGGTGTGTGAAGAGTGTTCTGTAGTGAGGGTGTGTGTGAACAGTAGTTGTGTAATGATGTGTTCAGGACTCTTTCTTTGCTACCCAGTATAACTTTTTAAACAGGTTTTGTGACCAGTTCATTTTCATGAAAGGCTCTTTATTTTTTATTATTTATTTTTCATGTCATCATTCCATTGCTCATCTTTACTTCCTGTCTGATCACAGGTCACCTGTGTGCTTATTGGCCCGGTTTATTGCCTTGTGTTTCTTCACTAATGTTTCTTTTTTAACGTTTATCCTTTTATATAAAAGTTTTCACCTGCTTTATTTCTTTAAAGAGCTCATGTTTTTATCAGTGCTGCAATGAAGTCAAGCTTGTTTTTGTGACTTTGTGATGTTATCCATCATTGATGTCCTACTCTGGACACAATGAGGGGACACAGAGAGACACCATGTGTATATAGGCTGGACTACAGGCTGGACTACAGGCTGGACTACAGGCTGGATTACAGGCTGGATTACAGGCTGGATTACAGGCTGGATTAGAGCAGGACAGGAGCATTTTGATGGGAAGAGCATTTGACTGGAAAAAGTGGAAAACGATGTAGATGCACTGCTATAATTATTCAGTGACTACACCAACAATGATTTTGCTGTTATTGCATTCGTTGTTACAATGTTACTACACAGTTATTAGAGACACTTGAAATATATTTTTGAATATGCATAAATATTTTTTTGGTATACAGTACTGTGCAAAAGTTTTAGGCAGGTGTGAAAAAACAAAGTGAGCGAACAAAAGAAAAATCTAAATCAAATCAATATTTGGTGTTACTACCTTTTGCCTTCAAACCAGCATCAGTTCTTCTAGGTACACTTGCACAAGGTCAGGGATTTTGTAGGATTATAGTCGGTGTCTGATCAACCACTTTTACAGGTGCTGATGATCATCAATGTCACACACATGCAATACTGCATCAGCAAGGTCTCTCCCAGGCAAAGATTTCAGAGCAGACTGGGGGTTAAAGATGTGCTGTTCAAGCTCTTTTGAAGAAGCACAAAGAAACGGGCAACGTGGAGGATCGTAGACGCAGTGGTCAGCCAAGGAAACTTAGTGCAGCAGATGAAAGACACATCAGTCTTATTACCCTTCCAAATCAGAAGATGTCCAGTAGTGCCATCAGATCAGAACTGGCAGAAACCAGTGGGACCCAGGTACACCCATCTATTGTCCGGAGTCTGGCCAGAAGTGGTCTTCATGGAAGAGTTGCATCCAAAAAGCCATACCTCCGACGTGGAAACAAGGCCAAGCAACTCAAGTATGCACGAAAACAGGAACTGGGGTGCAGAAAAAGGGCAGCAGGTGCTCTGGACTGATGAGTCCAAATGTGAAATACTTGGCAGTAGCAGAAGGCAGTTTGTTCGTCGAAGGGCTGAAGAGCGGAACAATAATGAGAATGGAGTGGAGCATGGTGGAGGTTTCTTGAACGTTTGGAGCTGAATTTCTGTAAATGGAGCTGGAGATTTGGTCAGGATTAATGGTGTTCTCAGTGCTAAGAAATACAGGCAGATACTTTTCCCATCAGGCTATACCATCAGGGAGGCGTCTGATTGGCCCCCAAATTTATTCTGCAGCTGGACAACGACCCCAGACATACAGCCAAAGTCATTAAGAGCTGTCTTCA
>CM029370.1:2771221-2807824 GCA_017165825.1 Hepsetus odoe
GTTCATGTGAATTACATGTGAATAAGAGTAAAGGTTTAAAAGTTGCTCATCGGTTTGTTGAAAGTATGGAAAGAGATCATGAGAATAAAAAGATTGTGTCTCTTCAGAGGAAGTCTAGATCCACAATGTCCACAATGTCCTTAATGTCCATAAAAGAAATGAAATGAATAGGACTGACTGCTGTGAACAAACTCTGTTAAACTGGTTTACTCTTCGTTTCCTCTTTAACTGGACAGATTCTACACTCTCCAGACTGGACTGGGAAAATGAACAGAAACTAAAAGTTTAATAAAAATCTCATCTTTGGTTCAAGCTTTTATACGTATAATTGTTCAAAACTGAAACACATTAAATAAATAAGATCACAGTTACTTTGTGAAGATCATGTATTCTGATTTAGGTTAAAGGTGAACTCAAAATAACACTGCAGGGTTTAATTAGTATCTTTTGATTATAATATAAAAGATTTCCATATTAATGTGTTTCTTACTCATTAAAATTATATTCGCTTTTTAAAAACATTTTTATTTTGGTCTAAAACAAAATAAAGACCCAACACAGTCGGACAGTTTGTGTTTAGAAAATACAGAAACAGAACAGAAAATCCAGCTGGATTGTAAAATGGACTTTTACGAGTTTCTCTCACAGTTTTGATCAGATGTGTCTGAAATTCCTCGACTGTCACTGAACTGACTGTCAGACTCTTCTCTGCAGGAAGCTCAACTAAAACTACACAACCTTCAACAAGATCTCCTACAATCATCAACCACCAAACCAGTCTGAGCACTTCAGCCACAAGAACCAGTAAGCAGTGACCACTCAGCCCAGCTCAGTGTGATATGATGAAGATTTCCTGTTTTAATGGACTTTTAAAATATATATTTATTTAACGTACATATGTATTAATTTATTAGTCATTTATAATAATAAATAATAAAGTAATACTTTTTAAAAGTCCATTTTAAACAGGCCGCATCCCCTGTAGATCTCTGAGCTGCTTGAATGTTAAAAAGAGCTCCAGTCACTAAACTGAAGCAGCTGATTTTATCAACTGAAGGAAAAAAAATTCATTTATTATTAAATAAGCTTTTAAAGAGTTATTCCATCACCTCATCACCATGGTAAAACTGTACTGAATAATGAAGATTATGGTCTGTTTGCTGCTGTGCTGTTACTACATCAACTATTAAACTCTTCCCTGCAGGAGAATCAACTACAACCAGAACCACCGTGTGCACCAGTCCAACTGATCCAATCTCTCCGGTGACACCTTCCCCGCCCACAAGTGTGTTCTTATATTTGTTTTTCTGAAATCTCTTACATTTTCATCAGTTTTATCTGGTTTATATTTACAATTCATGTTAACATATTTAATTTTTAATGTATATCCCTTTACCTAAACACCATTATATCATCAGTGATAACAAGAAACATGTTGTTTCTATGTGCTGATCAGAGAGTGCATGTTTGGTTTAGAACATGTATATTTATTACTCTGTTATTACTTTAATCATTTTAAAGCAAATAAATGCAGGCTATTAAAGCCTTCCCACAGGGGTCAACTAAAAATACTGAATCTGCGTTTGTACTCAGCAGCTCAGCCTATCACTTCCAAACTGAAACTGAAATCTTAAGAAACATGATTTGATATTTTGTCTTATATCACACTTTTTAGAGACATTTACACAAAATCTGTTGTTTCTAATTTCTCAGACAGTCCGTGGTCCTTGTTTGCCTTCATATCAGTTCCTGTTCTTCTCCTGCTGGGACTTGGTGGCGTCCTCTACTGGAGACACAGAGGTCGGTGTACAGGAGCACAGAGTCTTCTGAGATGTGTCTTGTGTCTCTGTTTCACTCTGTATGACTTCACTCTGCAGGACGAGGACAGGTGGACAAAGACGGCGATGAGAGACAGCAGGAGGTCAGTTCATGTCTTTTTAAGCAAATCCAAAGATTTGGGCCACTTTATTAAATACACTCATAGTGGCGACCAGGCTGGAGCTTTATTTTAATTTGCTCTGTGCTGCTGAACCAAACTCAGAGGAGAAAGTTCTGTCAGTAGCTCAACTGCAGGATCAGCGGTTCTTTATTTTAGTGCTGGAAGTCATGTGGGCGTCTGTTTCCCTTCTAAAGCATCCTGCAGAGAAGGGGCTTTCTGAGAATTAGGAGGGTTCAGGTTGTCGGATGTGTTCATAACAAAAGGAAAGCTTCCATCTCAGACTCCAGTTTAAAAAGCTGCAAGATTTTTAACAATCAACACAACATCTGGAACATCTGGAGCTTTGGAGCTTCTAGAGGGAGTTTTTAGTGTTTATGCCGTACATTTAAACACACTCTTAAACCTGATCTCAGATCTGTTGAAGAGCTGGTCTGAGAGACTTTTTAAGAAGCAGAGAAAGATGTTATAACAGAACATTCGGCTGAAACTGATTGTGACTCTATCTGGGTTTCAGGGTCTCAAACTTAGTGTTTATGAACATTTGTGTTCTTTTTCAGGACCAAGTGACCTACTCTACCATCACCCACAGCAACACGCTTTCACCAAGAGTGACTGATTCTGAAGATAA
Organism: Hepsetus odoe; assembly: GCA_017165825.1. Lineage (NCBI taxonomy): Eukaryota > Metazoa > Chordata > Actinopteri > Characiformes > Hepsetidae > Hepsetus > Hepsetus odoe. The sequence goes on from CM029370.1 coordinate 2,773,789, forward strand.
AACAGAATACGCCACCATTACAGTAAATTAATCCCACCATCCTAAAAACAATTACGGAATATTCTTTAATGATTCATTTATTTTCATGATTATTACTGCATTTCCTTTTAGTATTTTATCCAAGAATAAATAACAGGGCAGAAAATAATTTAATTGTGATGAACTTACACTGAGCAAAAGACTTGATAGTTTCGAATTCTTTGTTATAATTTTTTATTATTTAATTGCGGTCCATCCAAACATATATCTATTAAGAAACACATTTTGCACAGTACTAACTAAATAAAGTCATATTTAATAACTGATCAATACTCGTTCATGTTCTCAGGGGTCAGACATGTTTTGATGTCTTGGATTTAAAAGTGTAGGTTGATCAGGGAGCTGAAAAATTATGTACTGAGTTCTCAGGTGCTGAAGCAGCATGTGTGAGTGTGTGTGTGTGTGTGAGTGTGTGTGTGTGTGATCGAGGCTCTAAGCTGGATGGGTGAGTGTGTGTGTGTGTGTGTGATCGAGGCTCTAAGCTGGATGTGTGAGTGTGTGTGTGTGTGTGATCGAGGCTCTAAGCTGGATGTGTGAGTGTGTGTGTGTGTGATCGAGGCTCTAAGCTGGATGTGTGAATGTGTGTGTGTGTGTGTGTGTGTGTGTGATCAATGCTCTAAGCTGGATGTGTGAGTGTGTGTGTGTAATCGAGGCTCTAACCTGGATGTGTGAGTGTGTGTGTGTGTGTGTGTGTGTGTGTGTGATCGAGGCTCTAAGCTGGATGTGTGAGTGTGTGTGATCGAGGCTCTAATCTGGATGTGTGTGTGTGTGTGATCGAGGCTCTAATCTGGATGTGTGTGTGTGTGTGTGTGTGATCGAGGCTCTAAGCTGGATGTGTGAGTGTGTGTGTGTGATCAAGGCTCTAAGCTGGATGTGTGAGTCTGTGTGTGTGTGTGTGATCGAGGCTCTAAGCTGGGTGTGTGAGTGTGTGTGTGTGAGTGTGTGATCGAGGCTCTAAGCTGGATGTGTGAGTCTGTGTGTGTGTGTGTGATCGAGGCTCTAAGCTGGGTGTGTGAGTGTGTGTGTGTGTGTGTGTGATCGAGGCTCTAAGCTGGATGTGTGAGTGTGTGTGTGTGTGATCAAGGCTCTAAGCTGGATGTGTGAGTGTGTGTGTGTGATCGAGGCTCTAAGATGGATGTGTGTGTGTGTGTGTGTGTGTGATCGAGGCTCTAAGCTGGATGTGTGAGTGTGTGTGTGTGTGATCAAGGCTCTAAGCTGGATGTGTGAGTGTGTGTGTGTGATCGAGGCTCTAAGCTGGATGTGTGTGTGTGTGTGTGTGTGTGTGTGCTCGAGGCTCTAAGCTGGATGTGTGTGTGTGTGTGTGTGATCGAGGCTCTAAGCTGGGTGTGTGAGTGTGTGTGTGTGTGTGTGTGTGTGTGTGATTGAGGCTCTAAGCTTGATGTGTGTGTGTGTGTGTATGGTTTGTGGTGATGCTCATATTTAATCTTGGAGCAGAGCTCGTCTTTGCTGCTTTAAAATAAGAGTCTAGTTCACCGAAGTCCTGCTGCTGATGAACTGGGTGTGAGTTCCGTGGCTGAAACTAGCTACTATGTCACTGTGGGTTTCTAAGAGCTGTGAAATGATGCAGCTCAGAAGAAAGAAATAGTAAATTTCCTCATAAACCAGATGATTCATCACCGTGACTCAAGTGTGAGAAGATGTTTGGGACGACAGCTAAGCATCTAAATAGTCTCTGAACACAGAAAAGCTCTTCAATATGAAGAACCCTGAAGAACTTCTGTATGTGATTTGCAACAACAAGTATCTGGAAAATCTTTAAAGTTATTAAAGATGCTCCAACAGAGTCCAAAAGTAAACTCACGGCTTTTATCAGATGATCAGTTGATTCCTGGGACGGTGCTCTAAAGAGAACTCAGGACTGAACTCTGAGCTGCAGCTGTCTGGATTTAAATGTAGACTCTCTCTGGTGGTCAGGGATCAACTCAGAAACCAAACTCGACTCTTTTCAAAGTGACTCAGAATCGAGTCTTGAGAAGCTTTTTGACGCCCGCTTGAGGTTTTCATCCTCAATAAGAGTTCAATCCAGCTGTTACTGTTTTAAAGAAACACAAACAGGAGAAACGTCTTATTTAATAATTAAACACAAAAACTAAACACTTGTTCTCACATTCAGTGAGTCTGTGCTCATGTTGCAGTGTGATCGACCGGACTGAAGGAGAGACTCTCAGGGAATCATTATATATATATTGTCGGTTATAAAGTGTAAAATTTGTCCTAATAATTTATCCAGAGTGTGCAGGTTCAGGGGCCTCCTGGGGGATGTTCATCCAACCACAGGACACAGTGAGTAGATAAATAAATAAATATTATTTGGAGCTGGTTAAAATATTTTTGTCTTTAAACATTGTTACAGCTCTGTTTGCTCCACTAAGGGACGGGGCTCTTATTTATGGTCCTGTCAATCATTCATTCAGCACCAGCTGCCCTTTCTCCCCAAACTCACACATTTATGAGTTTCTCCCAGAAATTAAAACCAACAAGATGATCAGTTCAGCGTCTCCACAGCAACTCAGCTAAACAGCCCTGCGTATATTTACAGTTTTAGTTCCAACAACAGGTCCTTCACTTCAGGACTTTAATGCTTTTTCTCAAAATAAAGTAGAACTATGTCAATCTAAATTGAACATCTGTGGGACGTTTAAAGGTAAAGGAATAAATAAAGAGGGCGTCCTGTGGACTGTGTTGTGGGTCCCATTTCCACCGACTGCAGCTCCAAGGACAGTACTGGGCTTCCCCTCGCCAGCCGCAGCCCAGGACGTAGCTGTTACTGGACAATACGTGTTGGTCCCAGTCACTGAACCCCTTCATGTCCTTACCACTCTCTTCGTACCTGTCCTGTGTCCCCATTGTTCAGTGTCCATTTCGCTGTCCCGTCACCATCCAAGTCCTGGTCTTTAAAACCCAGCCTCCACTACTTGGTCTAATCCTGTGTCCACGCCCCAGACTCATCTCATATCTGTCCCTCAGTCCAGACCAAAGTCCACTCCCCTACTCAGCCCATCGTCTCATCCTGTGACTTCTTCCAGGTCTGCTCCCTAGTCCAGACCCATATCTGGTCACCAGTCCCGTCCTCTGTCTTCTTCCATGTCCACTCGCATCTCGATAAGGTCACCGCTCGAACCGGTGCTGCTGCTGCTGCTGAGTGCAGAATGTGTTCAGCTGTGCTCTGCACCTGCCTGCAGGGGGACTGTACCGCCCTCTGCTGGAGGCTGCAGGTACTGTCACCCCCAGTGGACGCCGCTCTCCCAGTATCAGTTTTTTTAAAATATCACAAATTTAGTCTGAATCAGCGTTATGTGAAAACAACATGGACAAAAACAAACAAACAAACAAACAAACAAACAACAAAACAGGTGACTTATGTAAAAATGATTTTTTAAAAAGAGATGTATTGAAAATGACATTATTTTATTTTACACATTTTTATGATGTATTAAATGATTTATTTTCAGAGAAAACAATCCATTACTGTGCAAAATTTCATAATCTATATTATTTTTATTTACCCATATTATACACAACACATTTAAAGTAAACTCTCTTTCCGCCGCTGAGTTTTATCTGCTCTCCGCTGTTCCACAGATCTTCTTCCTGAACTCCAGTTTCCAGATGTGTGTTCTGGTTTTGTCTGCTCTGATGTAAAACTCAGTTATGATGATTTGATTGGTCAAAGTGATTGTAGAGCCTCTTATTCAGGGGTGGAGAAACTTTCTGGCTCAGCGGCCACATTGACAGATGGGCGGGGCCAGATGCATAAATATCAACATGAAGACTTTATAGTGTTCATACTTTACCCCCTCACTGGTTCAGACGGGTTCAGAGCAGAATCAGAGTAACAACAGAGCAGTCCGGGCTACTGCCGTGTTATTATTAACTCATACTGCGGCCCCGCCCCGCGACCTAACGGCCCCGCCCCCGAGACTTCATCCTTATACATATGAATAAAAATAAAACTCATATTTCAGAAGCGCAGTGTTGAAGAAGAAGGTGCTCCAGCAGCTCAGGAACAAGCTCTACACACTTTGTTCTCCAGACTCGAGACTGAACACTGAGCTGCAGCTGCATCTTGGTTCCAGCGTGTCCTCTGTCTCCCTCTGGTGGCCGAAAACTGCCTCACAGCCGGACCGACTTGAGGCGAGGATTTAAAATGATTTACATTCATGTTTGTAAAAATGAACCTTTGAGGGCCATTCTTGAGGATTTCATGTGATTGGTTTTTATTTTGAAAGTCCAAAATGTAAAAACTTTACAGCTTTTAACAAATAACGAAGAGAAAAGAGAAATGTAATTAAAAACAATTAAACCAACACGTTTGTTCTTGGGCTGTAAAAGTTCACTGAATATGGACGAGAGTGATATTTGTCCTCACCACCTTTTCCTGATGTAGAGAGTGTGTTTGGGAGGTTTGTTCCAGACAGTGCAGGTCTTTATTCAGTGTAATAAAATGAGAAGAACTCTCCAAGGTGCTGAACAGTAAACCCTTCAGCCAGTTCAGCTCTACTGATGTGTGAGGTGGACTCAAGAAACTGAGCTCTGATCTTCTGTTCTGCTGCTCGAGTGTGAATGACATGCTCATAAGAGTAAAGGTTTAAATGTTTCTGATTGGTTTGTTGAAAGTGTGGAAAGGGAGCTCATTAGCATAAAAAGGTTGAGTCACTTCAGAGGAAGTAAAGATCCATAATGTCTGTAAAATAATTAAAATGAATATTACTGACAGTTACTGAACTGAGCATCAGACTCTTCTCTGCAGATAAATAAAGTAAAGAACCTGTTCACACAGTTCTTTAGGTCACTGTGAACCTCTAACACTGAGTCAACAGGACGACATTCTGTGTTGGAGGACTCGTGTCCCACACTCTAGGGACTGGGAGGTGGGTGGACTGGGAGTTCTGAAATAGTGTTCATGTTACAAAACTTTAAAGTGGAGAAAATGATGTTTTTATAATCTGACATTTTCCCCTTTAACTTAATGTAAGAGTGAAAATGTAAACAGTAAAGCTACTTTACACTTTACACCAAATCATAAATCTGAACAAAAGACACAGGAAGTGGTTCAAACTCAATAATAATAATAATAATAATAAATGCTGTTTAGATTACATGAATTCATTTCAATGTACAAACACTGTTCACTGCCAAGTTTCGATGGGCTTACACACACACACCCCAGCCTTACCCACAGTGTTCACTATTTTGGCAACCTGCGTTCACACACTGTCTAGATGTTTTCGAAGGCCCTGAAGCTCGATGAAACAAATGAGGTTTTATATAATAATAAAAATAATAAAATAAGCAGCACAAGCCATTATTAGTAACAAAAGTAAATAACGGTAAGAGTAAAAATAAACCCCTTTTCTTCTCTGTAGTCTGAACTAAACTGTTCACCTTGTGCTGTTTGTCTGAGACCTCCGACTGAAGATCCTCTTTCTTGGTCACCTGTGGGGACAGAGAGGAGTGTTCTTTATTCAGTATGAAGCTGATCTCAGATCTGTGCTGTGTGGGTCGCTGTACTGCACCACTGTACCAGATAACTGTGATACTGGTTCAGAATAAAGAGTGTCTCCTCCAGACTCCTCCCAGAACTCAGGGTCTTCAGGTAGAGCTGCTCCAGGGTCAGAGGAGGAGGAACATCACTGGAAGACAAGCGAAACGTTTTTTCTTTGTTACAAACACTGGTTCATAAAGAAAGTGTACCGCACAGCGCCCCCTGCTGAACGCCTTCATTAATGACTGAAGCAGCACACAAACACACCATGCAGCGGGGGCAGCTATGAAAGTGCCTGAGCAGCAGTGAATGGGACTTGCTCAAGGGCACCTCAGATCAACCTACTGGTGAGGGTTTGAACCAAAATTCTTCCGATTCTGTTGCTAAACTCCCTAACCACTAGGCCCCGCTGCCCCTAATCCACCTTGTTAGCGGTTAGCCGCCGATGCTAAACATACTCACTGATATTAATGTACAAAGTTTTTTGTGTTAAACTTGAGCGTTCGTGTTTCGGCCTCTCGTCGGTGAGTCACAGTAGTTAACTGACCGCCCTGTGTGTGTAAACTGCCTGCATTAGCGGTTAGCACACGATGCTAATCCAGCTCACTAATGTTTGTTTGCTGTGCTACTTTGTGTTTAACTCCAGTGTTTGTTTTTCGGACGCTTGTGGCTTCTCGCCACTACATCCTGTACTCCTGTGCTCCTCCCGCTCTCCCTCCATCACCTCGGGCTCCCGCAGCTCCTCCGAGCTGATCCTGGAGCTCCGCGAACAGACAGAGAAGATAAATCGAGCGGTTTGCAAATTGGCGGCCAAACATGCGGACGGTCTGAGCTGCTGGCGCATTCGGCTCCACCCACTCACTCTCCAACGCAGCCACAAGCTCCTCCCCCGAACCCGACCAAGGCGGTCTTTGTTTCTCCGTCCGGCCAGGGGGCGTGGCCTGGTTGTCTTCCGTGCCTTTACCCGCACTGGGGGGCAGCCTTGTTCGTCGGAGACTCCCACGACATACCCGCCCAGGGTCAGTGCCTGATCGACGCAGGGTCCTGAGACCGACCACGGGGGCGGGGCTGATTCGTAGCCGGTCTCAGCAACTGTTGGGTGAAGAGTTTAAAGAACCTGATGAGTCCGAGCAGAGCGTCGATCATTCTCATTCTCAATTAGAAGAAGAAAGAAATGAAAGCACAGAATGAAAAGATTGGTTCTAGAAAAGGTTGAGCCTGACAGAAAGACCTACTGGTGCGTATGACGATCTGACATTTCCTTTCTGCTTGCATTTGAGTGTGTGTGTGTGTGTGTGTGTGTGTGTGTGTGTGTGTGTGTGTGTGTGTGTGTGTTCTGAAATTCCCTTCATAAAAATGGAAACAGAAGTGTTATCATGACTAATAGGAAGTGACATCACTGCGGTTTTGTGAACATTAATAAACTTCTGATGAAACCTTTCTAAAGACAGAAGAGTTCCTGTGGAGTCTGTTCTCTCACAGCTCCTCTGAGCTGCAGGACATTAGAGTGTGTTCAGCTCCAGTGAAGAGCTGCTGAGAGAGTGTGTACTCAGTGTGTGTGTGCAGCACTAGTGTAGGCTGGGTGTGTATCTGTCAGTGTGCTGTGAAGTCAGTGTTGTTCTACTAGTGAGAATGTTGCTGAGTTTTTATCTTCTCTTCATGGAGCTACTCGTCACTGAAGGTGAGTGAGATCTGTTTCTCTTCTTGGTGAATTTCTCATCTGGAAATGTAAAGGCACTGAAGTCACTTTAGTGAGTGTGATCAGTAGACGTGTCTGTGATTGTCTGTTGGGACTTCTGTGTTGTACGGATAATGAAAAACTTAAATTTCTGTGTTTGTAGTTGTTTCTGATACTTTTTTCATCTTTTGATGATGAGGTTAAAAGTAAACAGTTAAATATTAGACACAGTTTATTATGGATTATGTTTACATGCATTCACATGGAGTCACCAGGCTGTTCTCAAGGATGAGCCTTCAGTAACTTCAGTAACTGGGAACATAATTCTGCCGTATTCGACTGCAGTACAATTTTCAAGTTGCTCAGACACCCAGCCTGAGTTCTGCTTCCTATTTTGCTGTACTTAAAACAAAGGGTCATGAATTCTGCCCCTTTTTCCCAAAGAAAACATATTTAGTGTATATTTAATGGACCGTGTTTAACTTTAGGGAACTTTTCACTGTTTGTATCTTTATAAACAACAATGTACCTTCTTTCTGACCTTCTTTCAGTTTCATTAAAGAACAGTTTTGGTCAAAGCTGCACGTGTGTGTGTTTTAATTGCAGATGTGTATTTTTATGTATGTGTTAACAAAGCCTGTGATTAACGTGAACTTACTGATGTGTTTTATTACAGGCTGCACTCTGGTTAAAAATGACAAAAAAGTTGAAATCACAGCACAAGCAGGAGGGTCAGTACTGCTGCCCTGTTCCTGCACTGACCATCACACCACACCAGAGAAATTCAGCTGGAAAAAATACAACAACACATGGATGGAGATATCCAGAGAGAGTGACCAGTACAGAGACAGAGTTCAGCTGTTTAACACTCACTCTCCAGGAAATCTCTCTCTACTCATATCACTCCTGACTGAAGAGGATGGAGGAGTGTACAGGTGTGATCTTGGTGGAAGTGAATACACAGACATCACACTCAAAGTTGAAGGTAAAATATCACCTGCACTATTGCACTAGTATTTGCACTAGTGTTTCTAACCGGACCCAACACTGGTGTTTTGCTGGATATTTCTTAATTCTTTGACTACATTCGAGAAGGTTCATTCAAAATATGACTTAAACTCCTATATTGGATTAATTGTTACAGAAAGTTATAAAAATTGGGCTTAAAAAATATAGATCCTTGCTGTTGCTCTGTTCCTTCACTATAGCAGCAGTCTAAACAATCCTAATTCATCCACAATACCATCTCAAAAGAATAATGAAAGTAAGAACGGTTTTGTTGTATTTTAGTGGTTTTGTCAATTCTGTCTCCATCCCTTCATCTTCTCTCCACTCTGGTTCCACCTTAAAGATCACTGTAATCATTGTTTCTGGAGTTACAAGATGCAAGTTCATTGGTTGTTGGGTTTCTTCATTCTTTCTATGCTATTTTCTAGTCTAGTTCTCCTCTTGTTTCGTTTTTCTTTTCCAAAGAACCCTCAGTCTTCTCCATGTTTGCTTCTTCTCTGTTCCAATAAATGCAAATGAAAAAGCGTGAAATGTTTAGCGTGATGTTTATCTCCTGTCTTCATTACTGGTTAGGCAGTTCTAAACACAACCCCTGATGTTTCATTGTGCCTGTCCACTTCCTTTCTCTTCTAGTTTCAATTTCTGTTTCAGTTCCAGGCTCCTCCTCTTTCTCAAATCTCTAACTTTGTGTAGTTTTTGTGGTTCATGAGCTGCACTTTGAAGAAAGTGATTCTGCCATAGAGTCCCCAACCAGGTTTTGTCTTGTCCACCTGGTCCTGTCTTTACTCCACATCTCTGCCATGTTAGGGTTCCCCACTTATGAAAATTGTATTTATTGCCAGCTTTATAAGGGTGAATATAAAGGGAAAACATAGCAGTGGCAAAGCCAAACTCTGTTTTTCTTTCCCATAAACATGTATGGATTTGCTATGCATGTTTTTAAAGGCAACGACAAAGATGGAGGATTTCTCAAATACTTCTTCATCCTTGTTCCTTTTGTTCTTCTGCTGGCACTTGGAGGAGTCATCTATTGGAAATGCAAAGGTAAAGACATGCAGACACAGACATGAAAAAAGCTGTGTGCATTAACTTTGTCACACTGCTGATGTTTTGTTTGTGGTTTTGTTCTGCAGGATGGAGAGGAAAGCAGACAGACGAAAGAGAGCAAAGAGGGATAAACAGAGAACAAGACACAGAGGTGGGTTCACAAACATAACTGTGTTTTTCTTCTTTCAGCTGCTCATGCCACAGCAGGTCCCCATTGCAGATCATCTGTTTCCATTTCTTCTGGTTCTCTGCATCTTCCTCCTTCAAACTTGCTGCCTGCATGTCCTCTCTCGCCACATCCACAAACTTCCTCTTTGTCCTTCCTCGTCTCCTCTTGCCTGGCAGCTCCATCTTAAACATGCTTCTGCCAATATAATCCTTGCCTTTGCTCTGGACATGTCCAACCCAGCACAATCTTGCTTTCCAACTTTGTCTCCAAAACATCCAACCTGAACACACTAAGGAGTCAGAACTGAAGTGAGACAACAGTAGAACCAGGAATAATAAGTTCAGGAGGACATTTGTGACAATAGTGTTACACATTTGGTGCAAAATGGATGAGATTTTTTCTCTTTTGAACATTTATTCCCATTTATTCCCGCTCCCATATTTTTTAAATCTTATATACAGTGCTGTGCAAAGGTTTTAGGCAGGTGTGAAAAAATGCTGTAAAAAAAGAATGTATTCAGAAATGTATTATTTATTTTTTATTATTATTTTTTTCTTTCTGATTGTTTCATGTACACAAGTTGGATTCATAAGTTTAGACTATTTATTTTTAGAATTTTTAGACTTTAGAATAAAAGTGCAACGGTCTTTCTGACTGAGGCCCATCAGACAGTTTTGCATTTTAACTGGTTCATTTGGCTCTTAGAAGACTGAACCAAGGAGAGATTTCACTTTCAGTGTCTTTACTTTGGATTCAACAGTCAGTGAATGAATCAGTTGCACAGTGTCCTTTAAAACAACCTTTTTGCATGTTTTGCAGTGAAACATGCAAAAGCTGGTATATTAACTATTATCTGCTTTTAGGACCCAGCGTTGTACTTCACTGTATCTCACAGTGACACCATCAGATCACCCACCGTGACAGACAGTGGACATGAGACAGAATTTTCCACCATCCAGTTCAACACTGTTAGTGTAAGTAGTTCAATATTTGGTATTAACATGTGATAGAGCTGCTGAGAGAGCTGTGTACCAGTGTGTGTGCAGCACCAGTGTAGGCTGGGTGTGTATCTGCTGTGTGCTGTAGTTTCTATGTTGTTTCACTAGTGAGAATGTTGCTGAGTTTTTATCTTCTCTTCATGGAGCTTCTCGTCACTGAAGGTGAGAGACATTTTTTTCTTCTTACTGGTGGCATAGAAATACTGTCGCTATGACTACTATGAAAATTTCCTCACGACACTGTCAGTATTTCATGATCGTACAAATACAGTGTCATGGGGTTTGCCTCTGACAATAATCACAATATTCATGAACTGTAGAATAAATCAGGAATCTAACATCTAATGAACTCCATCATAACCTTTATAGCTCCTCATGCCATGTCCTGATAACCTCTTTATTATTTGCTTGTTTGATGGTTATTCTCTGGTTTGTATATAATTTCTAGACATTCATCTGATGTTTCAGATGCAAATCTAAAGCACTAGATAGTTTTTTAAAAAAGTAAGTCATATGAAATAAATTACAGGTTCTAGGCATTATGCTGTATTATGCTGTATACTCTGAACTCAGTTCAGTTTTTATGTTCCTTCTTTTAGAATCAGAAATCTACTTACAGTAACTTTTAATGTGTTTGAGTCAAACACCTACATCTGGAATATAAAATAAGACTTTAAACACCCATGTGCACATAGTGTTTAATATTCAGTCTATGTATCTTACATCTAAGTTTATTATTAATAAAGAGCAGCATCAAGATTCTGATTTATTACCAAACTCACTTACATTACTGCACATCCATGTTTGAACACTTTACACAACAGAGGCGCCAGGCTGGCATGTGAAATGCCGTACTGAACTCAGACTGCATAATGATGTAATAATGAAGGGCTTAACACAACAGCAATTCTTATTAAACATACATTTTATTAGAACTATATACAAAACAGGTTACTGTACAAGCACACACACACACATACACACACACACACACACACAGCTAAAAGTCAATAAACACAATATTTGATTAGAACTATATACAGAAACAGGTTAATTACAAGCACAATACAAATACACACACACACACACAGCTAAAAGTCAATAAATACAATATTTTGATTAGAACAATATATACATAAATATTACACACTAATAAAAACAATACTGCAATAATGATATAGTTATTAATACTAATAATACTGTAGTTAATTAAAATAATTATAATTAAAGTGAAGGGAGGAGACTCATGTGCTGTAGGATACATCGCTGTTGTTCAGACATCAGTTTCTGAAATGAGAAAAATACAAGAAAGCATGTTACTGTACTGCCAGACACACACACATACACACACACACACACTTCCATTACTTTACAGGTGAACACTGTGTTTGGAAAACAACAGGGTTGTGCTGAACTGTCACTTTAACCGATCACACACAATATTCCCAGACACTGACACACACTATACACACTCTTGCACACCGTTTACCTGCTCCCGTTCAGTAGATCACTAATCCTGACAACTGCAGCTGCCGCTTCTCCTGCATCTTCTGTCAGAAACAAACACACACAGTGATGTATAAAAATGTTTTAATAAATGTATAAAGAACCTGTTCACAGTTCCTTCAGGTCACTGTGAACTTAACACTGAGTCAACAGGACGAGATTCTGTGTTGAGGACTTGTGTCCTACACTCAGACTGTGAGGGGTGGACTGGGAGTGTTGAAATAGTGTTCATGTTACAAAACTTTAAAGTGGAGAAAATGATGTTTTTATAATCTGACATTTTCCCCTTTTTAACTTAATGTAAGAGTGAAATGTAACAGTAAAGCTACTTTACACTTTACACCAAATCATAAATCTGAACAAAGACACAGGAAGGGGTTCAAACTCACTTGTTCATGAGTTCTGACTTTTGGACATCAAATGAACAGAGTTGCCACTTTGCTCTGTGAAAACAGACACGAACAGTGGCAGTTCAGAACCTTCCAGCAGATAATAATAATAATAATAACAATAACAATAATAACATTACAGTCTACCTGAACAGTGTTCACACTTTATGACCTGTGTGCACACGCTGTCTAGATGTTTCCGAAGCCCCTGAAGCTTGATGCACTGAATATAAATACTTTAGTTAATAAACAACAAACAAATAACAGTAATACTACATTATAACACAATACAATTATTATTAGTAAAAGTAAATAATAATAATAAAAATAAAGTAAACATAACAATGAACTCCTTTTCTTCTCTGTACTCTGAACTAAACTGTTCACCTTGTGCTGTTTGTCTGAGACTCCTAATTGAAGATCCTCTTCTTGGTCACCTGGGTGGGGACAGAGAGGAGGTTCTTCATTCAGTACATGCAGTTGATCTCAGATCTGTGCTGTGTGGGTCACTGTAATGCACCACTGTACCAGATAACTGTGATACTGGTTCAGAAATGAAGTGTTCTTCCAGACCTCCCAGAACTCGTGTCTCAGTAGAGCTGCTCCAGGGTCAGAGGAGGAGGAACATCATCAGACAAGCAACATGTGTATTTTCCCTTTATTTGAATGTACACATTTAGATTAAAAGGACATTTAACAAACAACAACAACAAATTCCATCACATCCATTATTATTAGAGACTATAAAACCCTTTCTGTTCCCTTTTTGGTATGAGCCTAACATGGAATGAAATAGTGATGGAGTTTTAAATCCTTTTATATTTGTAAGTAAGGAAGATGATCAACAAAATAAGACTTGGCACGCCAACACTGCTTGACCCATAGGGACTGCACACACACACACACACACACACATACTCTCTTGTTTTACTCACTCAGTGTGTGACTCTCTCGAACTCCTCCGCATCTCCGGCGTGAAAACAACTGAGGAGAGAAAAGCAGTGTTTCTCCATGTTCAGCAGAAACTGATGAACTGTTGATCTCCACAGCTGGATGAACTCTTTAGTATTAAAGTCGGTTTAAAGTGTGAACTCACCGGGTTTAAACCCGCTCTCAGTGTGGACATTGTTATGAGAAGGTGTGAATGGATCAGTGTAGTGAGTGGATCTGCTCTGACCTGAGAAGCACAGATTAAAGGTGTTTGTGTTGAATCTTTCACAATGCCCATCTCTGTCCGAGCGTGACGTCACACAAAGAAGCTACAAAAAGGCTCATTTCGGATCAAAGTGTTTTATTTCTGTCAGAACACAAACACTGGTTCATAAAGAGTGTCCTGCACAGCGCCCTGCTGAACGCCTTCATTAATGACTGAGCAGCAACACTGGAGTCCTTCTGTTCGTCCTGCAAAGTAGCACAAGGAGTTACTTAACGCGTTATTCATTCAATCATTATCCATCCATTTCCTGCCGCTTGTCCCAAACGGGGTCGCGGGGGGTTGAGTCCAACCCAGCGCACACAGGGCGAGGACGGGGACGCACCCGACAGGTCGCTGTGCCCATCGCAGGAGGAGCGGACGGACAGTACCTGCCTGGCGGGTACCAGGGCAACCTATTGGGAAGGGGTTCAACCCCGACACTTTAACAAGTCAACACTTTTAAACACACACACACACACACACACACACACACTGATCCAGGCAATTTATGTAATGCTAGACATCAGTTTAACTCATGAGAGGTCATGACAGGTTATCCTTGTTACGTTTTATTTATACATAAAGTGCTTTTGTAATTTGATAACAAAAATTAAAATGAATTACAGCCTGATTAAAAATATCCATTTAAAAATATTAAAAAAGTCCAAATATGGAACTTGAAATGTATGTAATTTTACTTCCTCATGAAGTTTGCATTCTGAAGCAAACATGGTTTAGAGTTTGAGCTTTAACTGCTGCTGTTCTATATTAGAGTGTCTGTTGTAGGAAACAGAACAGCAGACTCACCTTCAACCACATGGAGCACCAGCAGCAGATACAACCACACCTTCATTCAAGTCAAGCAAGTCAAGTCAAGCAGGATTTTATTGTCATTTCAGCCATATACACAGTACACAGTGAAACGAAAGCCACCGTTCTCCAGGACCCCAGGCACACAAGACAAGACACACACAAGACATAAGACATAAGATACAACACGCAACAAGGTGCGGATAAGACGGACAAGACAGACAACAGACGGCACACAGACAGTACATCCGTGGAAGTACTGCAGTGTTGTGGAACAAAGCAGCCCAGGCAATATTATGGTGTAGCAGTGCAGGGAGCGGTACACAAACTTAGTTACTTAAAGTGCAAGAGTGCAAATACGAGATAAATAAATAATAGAATGAAAAAGTATATGAAGTGGTGGGTTTGAGAGTTTTGTAATATTGTGGTTTTAAGAGTCCATGATATTGGTGGTTCCAGAGTTCAACAGTCTGATGGCCAGGGGAAGAACTATTTCATCCTGGCGGAGGCCCGTATGCTGCGTAGGAAACTTTTCCTGGATGGCAGGAGGGAGAAGAGAGAGTGTGGGAAGGTGGGGAGGATCATCCACAATGCTGGTAGCTTCTCATGGATGCAGCGAGCGTGAAATGTCTTGTACAGAGGGCAGAGAGATCTCCGATGACTTCTCAGCTGTTCTCACTACCTGCTGTAGGGACTTGGTGTTCAAGACGCTTGCACCTCTGTGTACCAGGCAGCAATGCAGCCGCCAGATGCTCGATGGTTCCTCTGTAGAAGATGGTGAGGATGAAGGTGGGAGATGGGCTTCTCAGTCTTCGCCATGAGAGGAAGCAGAGGCGCTGGCTGGGCTTTCTTTGTGATGGAGCTGGAAAGAGGGGACCACGTGAGGTTGTTAGTGATGTGGGAATACCAGAAATCTTGGTGCTCTGGACCAACTCCACAGGTGAGGTGTTGATGATAAGTGGAGTGTGGTCCCGACGTGATCTCCTGAAGTCAACAACCATCTCTTTAGTCTTGCTGACGTTCAGAGACAGGTTGCACCTGCACCAGTCCACAGCCTCTGTATCTCCTCTCTGTAAGTTGCCCTGCCTCCACCGGGCTGGGATCAGACCCACCACGGCTGTACTCATCAGCGCACTGATGATGTGGCCTGAGCGGTGTCTGGCCGTACAGTCGTGGGTCAGTGAACAGCAGTGGGCTGAGCACACAGCCCTGGGGCCCGTGCTCAGTGTGATGGTGTTGGAGGTGCTGCCACGATCCTGACTGGACTGGGGGCCCCCAGTCAGAAGTCCAGGATCCAGTTACAGAGGGAGGTTCAGGCCAAGCAGCCTCAGCTTTCACCAGGTGCTGAGGGATGATGGTGTTGAATGCTGAACTGTAGTCGATGAACAGCATTCTGACGTAACTGTCCTTTCTGTCAAGATGAGAAAGGGCCAGATGGAGGGTGGTGGAGATTGCATCGTCCGTTGAACGGTTGGGACGATACGCAAACTGCAGGGGGTCTAGTGAGGAGGGGATCTGGGACTTGATGTGCCTCATGACCAGCTTCAAGCACTTCATGATGATGGGTGGAGGCGATGTGGGACGATAGTCGTTGAGGCAGAGATGGATGGTTTCTAGGCACTGAATGATGCTGGTGGTCTTGAAGCACCTGGAACAACAGTGGTGTCTAGAGAGGAGCAGATGCCGTGAGAACAACTGCCAGCGCCGTTCTGGCACATCCTCTCCGAGCACTGATCTGAATATTGTCTGACCGCAGCTGCGGCTGACTTCCGAGAAGAGATCTTCACCTCGGCTGTGGTCAGACGGAGAATCTGGTCGCTCGGAGGAGGGGTGGTCTTCATTCTCGTCGCTTCACAGATCAAAACCGTGCGTAGAAGTGGTTCACGATCTGGGGAGTGGGAGGTCACCGCCACAGGCAGGTGAGATGTTCAGAAGTTGGTGAGGGCCTGATGCCTCTGCCATACCGTGGTGTCACCAGTGTACTTTGAAGGGCCATGGATTCTTCTCTGCGTGAGCTTCGTATGCCGCTTCCGATGGCCCGGACAGGTTTGCCCTCGTTTTTCTTAGGGGCGGCCCTCGCCCCTGACTCTGAAGGCCTTGTCCGGTTCTTAGGAGTCTGTGGCGCAGTCCCAAGAAATAGCCCATGGCTTTTGGTTGGGTCTGTGTTATGATGAACTTGAGACAGTAACATCTCAATGCACTTGCTGATGGTGCCAGTCACTGAAGCGTGTACTCCTCCAGGTTGATGGAGTCACCATAGGTTGCAGCCTCCTAAACATGTCCCAGTCTGTGCGTTGGGCAGTCCTGAAGACAGAGGATGGCTCGTGGGCCATGGTCTCTACTTGCTTCAGGGGTGGGTCTCACGTGCCTGACGATGGTCTACATGGGATCAGCAGCACAGATGTGGTCTGAGGGCCCGAGGTGGGAAGTGCTCCGCTTGCACTGCCAGGTTTGTGTAAACACAGTCCAGCGTGTTTTCCTCTCGCTGCAAACACATGTTGATGGAATTTAGTAGAGAACTGAATTTGAGATTTGCAGCATGGCTGAAATCTGCACAATAAATAATCCGCCTGGGTGGTAGTTTCTGGAGTCCGGCTGATAATTCCATAAAGTTCAGCCACATTGTTAGCATTAGCGCGTTAGCGCTAGCTACAGTGGGATGTATACCTCACCAAATAAACACTGTAGAGAATCCCTGGGTACAAACTGGTCTGCACCTGACTGTTATCACCTCCAGCAGTGTTGAGCAGTGTACTGAGACCAGCACAAAGTTTGTACACCATTGTGTGTTTACGTAAACACACGAGCCCTCCGGGCTCTTTTCCGACAGAGCTGGGAGTTTTGTCCGCATTTGAAACGGAGAGTCCGCCAGCTGGATGGCGGTGTCCGAACGCTTGTCGCTGGAGCCATGTCTCCGTAAAAACAAAAACACAGCAGTTCTGTACCACGCCGGGTGTTCAGCTGGAGTCGATACAGTCCAGCTTATTATCCAGAGCTGGACATTGGCGAGGAGGACGGATTTGGATAGCCGGTCGGCATGCTAGCCTTGAGCCGGAGCCCGACCTCAGCACGCTTGCCGCTTCTCTGTTTCCTCTCACACCGCTTCCTATGTCCTCTCAGTCGCCAGGTTCAGCAGGCGATCTCGGGACTGAAGGCCTGGTCTTCAGCACGCCTGAACTCCCGTAGCGCCAGAGCCTGAGAGTCGCTGGAAGACTGAATCCTGACTGATTCCTGAGCTCCAGCAGTGTTTACGGTTACTTAAGAGCATTCACGGATGTGACGCCTGCGCAGTCTTACGTGAAAAGTAGTCGGATGAAAGATTTTTACAGACTTTAGCACCAAAGTTTGGACCTCGAGCCGCCGCTTTCGCGCAGTCATCAAGGCCGCCATCTTGGGAGAGCACAGCTGAACAGCATACAGGGATTCTTACTGAGATCAACACCTTCAACTACATACAGCAGCAGCACTAATGCACACACACTCTTACACACAGCGAGTGGTGTCTCCTGCATGGCATCCTGTGTATCACTAACACCGCGCATCTCTCTTTAACACACAATGCTCCACAACAACAGTTAAACTCTTTCTTTATCACACACATCTAAACTCATTCTCTCTGCTCACAATATTAGAGACCACTTTTGCTGGAACACAGTTCCAGGTCGAGACTCATCTACATGGTGCAGGCCGTCACTTTCTAGACTCATCAGTGTTTCTCAGTTTTGTCTAGATGCATTTCTGGATATATTTCACAACAGCAGGTCACTTCACTGATTGGGTTTCAAAACCCTTGAGCTCATAAACTCATGAGCTGTGATGAAGCTAATGTCCTTTAGCATTGATAAGACATTCTAGTTCAAGCATGTGGTACCAAGCTGAGTAAAAAAGTTTAAAATTGTATTGTGTTTAATTCAATGACAATCTACATGCAGGTGTTAGTCGTCCTCTAGCACTACATCAGTGCTACACTGTTCTGGTTTCTCTCCCAGTCCAAAGACAGGCAGGCTGATGACTGGAGATGCCTGGCCTCTATAAGTGTCTGTGATGGATCAGTATGGTCATGGGTCTTTCAGCCTAAGGGCTTCTTTGTCGTTCGGATGGTCTCCAGCACTGACAACACAGGTTAGACAGAGGCTTTGGGCTAATAAATGATGGATGTGGTATTGTAAGAGCCTCTACCTCTGACGGGTACCAGGGGAGCCAAACTGCTGTTGGGAGATCTGCCACCAGTAATGCGGGATCACGAAAGATTTGGTTCACCTGTAGCTTGGGCTTATTTAAATGCAGAGAAGACGAGTCAGAGTTGCTGGGTCGTTGTTTGACTCAGACGTAATTCTAAAGATCCTGGGTTTTCTCGGGTTCCTGTCTCTCTCGCTGCAGTTCGCGCCAGTTCAGAGCTGGCTTGTTGTGCTGACTGACGCTGCACCCCTCCCTTCCAGTTTCTGTTTTTGTTCCTTTGTTTTTCTACAACGTTCAGCTCACAACTCATTCACCCCTTTTGAGCATTTTGTTTTCTACCCTTGGAGCATTTCTTTGTTCTCACCCTTTTGAGCATTTTTGTTTTTCACCCTTGAGCATTTTTGTTTTCACCCTTGGAGCATTTTGCTTACCCTTTTTGAGCATTTTGTTTTCTACCTTTTTGAGAGCATTTTGCTTTCTAACTGCTTTGAGCATTTTTTGTTTTCTACCCTTTGGAGCATTTTTGTTTTCTACCTTTTGAGCATTTTGTTTTCTACCCTTTTGAGCATTTTGCTTATCTGCTGGAGCATTTTGCTTACCCATTTTTTTTTGAGCTTGTTTTCTTACCCATTTTGAGCATTTTGTTTTCTACCTGCTTTTGGGACTGGCAGCTTCGGTACTGCATTTGGTTCAAACCCTGTGGCTCCTGGTTCAGAGTAGGCCAGCACTGTTACAGAACGACCCAGCTAGCAGGACCCAGCATCGCCCGGGTGCTGCCTTTCAGATGGCTCCTAGCTGCTCAGGGTGCTACTAGGCAGGCATGAACAGCCCTGCAGCAGATAACATCACAGTTGCAGGCACTCAATACTGCCCTGCAAATAGACTGAACCTCCTGCAGCCAGAGCTTTCGTAGTCCCCTCCTGTTACCGTGGCACCGCCACGCCCTTTTCTTTACCACCTCCTGAGCGCTTTGATGGTGCCCAGGACGATTGGGGGTTTCTCCGCATTTCATGTTTGAGCAGCAACCTTACCGGTTTCCTACTGAAAGGCCAAGGTGGCCTATGTTGTCTCAATACTGCTCACAGGAGACACTGTCATGGGCCACCCAGTGGGGAACACCAGCCAGAGGTGTGTCTTCCCTGACTGCTTCATTTCTGCACTCAGGACATCTTCACCATCCCAGCAGAAGGGAGGTCAGCCGCCTGTTCGACTAATGGCTGTGAAGGATACCGGTTGCAGATCACGCCATTGAGTTCGGGATCTAGCCGCAGGAAGTGGCTGGAACAATGGCACTAATGGCAGCCTATTCAGGGTCTCAATAGTGACCTCAGAGTATCGAAAAGGGTCTCCTGCACGGGACTTCTAACTCAGTTGAGAGCTTAGTTGATCTCTCTCGAGGATTGATAACCGCTTTAGGAGCGTAGGTCAGGCCTGGAGACCGAAGGTCTCCGCGAACACACGAGCCAGCCACAACACGTGGTTCCCATTCTTCCACAGGCTGAGGACACTTCACAAGCAAACTCTCGCCCATGAGCTCGGCCATGCCTGCCTCTGTGTCAGAGAGGGCGGACTGATGCAGGCGCATGCCTTGGCGGTGTCGCCTGCCACCTTCGAGCATCCTGCCCTGAGCTGGGGGGTACCACAAACCAGGAGGCCTGTCACAGCATAGGACTCTGGTGGCAGGCCCCAGTGTTCCCACAGCCTTCAGTATTTCTGCCTCTCACGCTGGGGCTCAGGTGAGAAGAACGGCTTCGCTTGCAGACTCAGGCCGCCGGAACCAGACGCAGAGCTAGCCAGGAAATGGGATTTACCCATAGAGACCCTGATCGCCGCAATTCTGCGGGCGCTATTGATGGAAGTGGCCTTAGCTTCGGGGTTGGTTACTCACCAAACCCTCCCCATAACTCTGTGTATTGGTTCACGCACCGCTGCCTCGTTTATTCTGGCTCCTGGATCTACCCCATTTCGGGATTCCCGGCTACAGCCGACATAACTCTAGCTTGACTGGCAATCTGATCGGTAGTGGCCTGGGACCTCAACACGCCGCTTGTTTGGTCACCGGTCGGCCCTAAAACCTACCGCTTGAGGTGATTCCGGTCTGAAACACAGTTCCCAGGAATAATAAATTCCGCAGGCTCCTAGTAAGCAGAAATCCCAACCTCTTCCTTCTCATAGTACCCTATGATTGTGCTATTGACTTGCCTCCGGCACGCACTCCTCCGCTAGGGGTCGCTTCTGTTTTCCTCTCGGTCCTGCAGCAGCCATGGAGGATTACACCCAAGAGGCCCTGGCTCTGGGTTTTATTAGGCCTCTGCCAATCCCTCATATGGTTTGTGGCCTTCTTTTTGTGGGTGGCATGGATGCGGCCCTACCCATGTGGCTTACTATCGGGCCTCAACAAGATAACTATCAGACAGGTACTTTGCCTCTCATGTCAATATTTTCTTCGAGGCACTGCAACAGTAGCATCCATTTTACCAACCTGATCCTGCAGCTTTTCATAACCTCATCCGGATCAGGGAGGGACATGAGTGGAAGATCGTCATCGCCAGCCATCAGGGCACTATATGAATACCTTTAAGTTTTGGGCTGCATCGCTCACGCTTCAGCGCTTCATTAATGAGGTCTTAAGAGAGGCCCTCCTGAATCACACGCATTCGCCATCTGGGATTTTACATCCTCATTTTTAGTCGGATTTATATAACACAAGGTCCATGTGCTAAGGATCCTCCAACTGTTTTAGAGCATCATTTAGTTCTGTGAAACTTGAAAGTCCCTATTCCATGTCGTCCGCCACCTTCCTGGGCTTTGTAGTCTCCCAGGGCAGCTGAGCATGACCTGAATAAATAAAAAGCAGGGCTGAGTGGCTACGCCTCACCTCGGTCCGCCTAGTAACGGTTTCTGGGCTTTTCAAACTTTTTCCGCTGTTTTGTGTGTAACTTAGCACGACAGCCCCCACTGCCTCCTACTCAAAGATAGTGGTGGCGTTACTGACCCCAGTGAGGCCCAGGAGGCTTGTGAACTTAAAACAGGCTGTCCGCGCCCTGGTTCCTAAGCATCCTGATCCCGAGCTCCTACTGGTTATGGAAGGCCAGGAGGTGGGAGTTGGGGCGGTTTTGTCCCAGCCGCCGCCCTCGAGCAACAAACTGCACCCATGCTTATTTTTCCCGCTGCTTTTCCGCTGAACGAACTGACAGACAGAGACGAGCCGTTGGCGGTTAAACTTGCCTTTGAGGAATGGAGACATTGGCTTGAGGCCCAGACGGTGTACTGGTCTGAATCGCACATTATAAGAATCTGGTTTATATCGAGCAAGCCAAACAACAAACTGCCAGCTAGGTAATTTTTCTGTCCGATTTGATTCCTGCGTCGACGCCCTGGGTCTAAGAACTCAAGCCTGATGCCTCTCGCCATGGACTCTCCTATCTCCGAGGGTCCCCTGAACCCATTGTTCCCGGGCAGAGAATTGTGCTCACACGCTGGGGAATTGAACAGAAGCAGTAATGCCCTGGCGCAGAGCCTGATCCTGGGGACTCATGCTTATATGTCCTGTCTGTGTGGGTGGGCCAGTAATGGATCAGACATGCTTCTCGAGGCTTCAACGCCACCAGGTTACCAGACTCCTAGAATTCCTCAGAAGGCGACCAGGCCAAGAATGACCGAGAGGCCTGAGTCATGTGGCAGCCTGTAGGGTTTGTGCCAGTAATAAGGATCCCAGAGCCAGACCTGCAGGTCTCTTGCACCCACTGCCAATTCCCAAACGCCCATGGTCACATCTCTCTGATTTTATCACAGGCCTTCCCCCATCTCGCAGTAATACTTGTAATCCTAGTGGTTGTGATAGGGTTCTCAGTGCAGCAGGTTCATAGCGCTGAGGAAACTCTTCCTGCCAAAGAAACGGCAGAGTTGCCATCTACCCATATGTCCGCATCCATGGCCTACCTGTGGATACCCGGACCGGGTCCTGGGGGTTCAGCTGCCTGTTTTGAATAGTTTTTGTAATTCCTTAGGGGCCACCATAGTCTCTCTGGCTACCATCCCCAGTCTAATGGCCAGACCAGAGGGTTAACCAAGACTTGAGCAGACCCTCCGCTGCCTAGCCTTAACGCCCCTCTGGCTGACCAGCTCATATGGCTAAATACGCTCAGCACACCCTCTGGCACTTCGTTCCTGGCATGTCCTCTTCGGAGTGTCAATTGGTTTTGCCTCACCTGGTGTTCCCACAACAGGAAGAGGAGGTGGTCCTCTGGGCGTTCTTTGGTGCAACGCAAGCCGCCCTGAGCGAAAGCCGCAGAGCCCTTCTCAGCTGCTTCATGCCCAGGCTGCTGACAGCATGCGCCGGGCAGTCTTTTAGGCCTGGGCAGATGGTGTGGCTTTGCCAAAGACCTGCCTCCGTGTTGAAACCGAAGCTGGCCCACTGCATGTGGGTCCTTTCAAGGTGCTCCGAATCAACCCAGCCTGCATCGCGACGCCGCCCAGGTCTTGGCGCATCAACCCACTTCCTTTTCGCGTGTCCTGGTCTCAAGCCTGTGCTTTGTGGCTGGTTCCCGCCCGCGCCTGCCTTATTGATGGTGCCCCGCGATACGTCCGTCGATTGTTGAGGAACGCTGGTTCGGGCCGCCAGTTTTTGGTAGATTGGGAGTAAGGCGGCCCTGAGGAGCGCTTCGTAGTCCCTTTCGCCCGCTGCGCATTCTGACCCTGAGCCATCAGGTCCTTTCGCGGACTGGTTAAAAGGTTTGGGAACGCCCGGTGCCGCTCCTAGGAGGGGGTCCTAAGAGCCTCACCCGGACGGGGCACTAGGGGAGCCAAACCGCTGTTGGGAGACTCCGCCAATCAGGCACGGTGACTGGGAGTGATTTGCCCACCTGGTGCTAGCTATTTAAATGCAGATAGACGCAGTCAGCTGCTGGTCGTTGTTTGACCTAGACGGTAATTCGTAAAGATCCTGCTTTCTCTCGGGCCCCTGTCTCTCTCGCTTTGTGGCTGCGCTTCAGTTCAGGAGCTTCGCTTAGCAGCTGACTGACGCTGCACCTCCTTCCGGAAGTTTCTTGTTTTGTTCCTTGTTTTTCTACAATGCTCCAGCTCAACCGCTCACCCTTTTGGAGCATTTTGTTTTCTACCCTTTTTGAGCATTTCTGTTCTCAATCTTTGAGCATTTTGTTTTCTACCCTTTGAGCATTTTTGTTTTCACCTTTGAGCATTTTGTTTTCTAATCTTTTTGAGCATTTTGTTTTCTACCCTTTACATTTGCTGCAATTATTACATTTTTGTTTTCTAACTTTTGGAGACATTTTTGTTTTCTGTTCTTTGAGCATTTTTGTTTTCACCCTTTGGAGCATTTTGCTTACCCAGTTTGAGCATTTTGCTTTACCCATTTTTTGAGCTTTTGTTTTCTACCCATTTTGACATTTGTTTTCTACTCTGTTTTGGGGACTGCAGCTTCGGTACTGCATTTGTCCAAAACCCTGTGTGGCCCCCTGGTTCAGAGTAGCCAATTACATGTATGAGGGTATCAGAGCTTTTCCCACTTGGTCTGAAGGTGTTTGTTCAATAGTGAGTCTAGCAAGTGCTTTCTCCATTTTCCCAATCTTCATCCTGTGAGGGCTTGGGAATACCCAGCACTGCTCTGTGACTGTACTCAGGAACAGCAGCCAAGAAATGAATGAGTTAGTTGGTGCTGCACATCGGCCATCCAAAGCTGGTAAACTGTTGTTTGACCTTTGAAGACAAAAGGGGACTAAGCCCATCACACCAGACACTTCCACAGCTCCACAGTCCATTCAGGAGGGTTTTAAGCACTGACTAACACTGACACTGGACATGGTGACCTCAGCCTTTGATTTTCCTTCCAGTTGGTAAGTCATGTTGGCTTGCCCTTCCAGGATCTTCCAAGGCGCCTTACTGAACTCTTGCTCCTGGAACACCAGGATTCTGCAATCATTTCTCTACATTTCCGATTCCCCGATTCGCCAGTAGGTTTCTGAGGTAAATTCTAAGGTACGTCCCCACTGGCTGTCTCCCGGGTGCTTTTAATAGCTGCCCACTGCTGCATGGTGTTTGCATGGTTTAAATGCAGAGGTCCAATCTGCTGGTGGTTCACTGTATACTGTGCTGTGACCTCACATTGATGTAAGTTGTCACTTTCTACTTTCATACTTCTGCATTTCTTCTGCCAGTCTGTTCTTTTGTTTGTTGTTCTTGCTTGTTTTCATGGGTGTGTTCCATTCACATAAATGTCCTGTTTTGTTTGGTCTGAGAGATCAATAGCTGCCTGTTAATCAGGTGTGTAGGTCTGTAGTTTGTACATTGATCTGGTGTGTAGGGTGGTAGTTGGTCTGTTGATCAGGTGTGAAACTGCTTTGGTGAGGTGTGCTGGTCAGTAGGTGGTTTGTGAGATCATTATCTGCTCTGTTAATCTGTGCAGGTTGGTAGCTGGTCAGAGATCTGCTGGTTTTCTACTGAGGTCCGCTTCTTCCACTGTGCTATGTGCTGTAGTAACCTGTGTCAGGATCTGGGGTCTTGGGAGGCTGAAATGAAGAAGAAAAGCCAAATTCATTCAGGATCTGGGTGATATAAGGTGTCACCAATACAATACAGTGAAAAGGATCCTGTGACGGTACTGGTTCTCTTGGTGTACAGGAACACAGCCAATATAATGTGAGAAAGCATCACAGTCACCAAGGCGAAGGGATTGCTGGCAGAGACTGTGGAGGGCTGGAACAGTAACATCAGTTGGTGGTGAAAACACAAGTCTCAGTACAAAGATTGCCTGCAGTAGTTTATTTCTCCTTTCATTCTGAATGTCTAGTATGATTTTTAATTGGTTATTAAACTGAGAAGCCTAACCTGCTAAGCTGTTGACTCTCGAACTGAGGATCTATTGCTGTGAGGTGACAGCACGTCACACCATCTCACCATCATAAACAGTGTTTTAATAAACTACAGCTGTTAATAAGTCACAATGAGGGAGTGTATAAGAGTTGTTCATTTGGGTTTTAAATAAAAATAGCAGTAATAAAACTTCATTAAAGAGCAGAAGACGAGTAAAAAAACCATCTACCTTTCGCACTGAAACACAAGTTTCACTACTATGCCATTGCTCTACCTGCTCACTGCTGTCCCAGGATCGTGGCTAAAATGGTTTAAACATGTATTTAGAAATGAGGGAGACAGTGAGTGCTTCATTTCCTCATTTGTTACATGGTGCAGAACCTACACATGCTCTATCGGTTTTAATAAACTCACTGTTATAAGGAGATATTTTTTGATGCATTTGGTCATTGACATGATGTGTTTTGACTGAGTTAATTAACAGTTGTAGCATAAATATTTTGTAAAAACCCTTTAATATCTTTTGAAAATGGTTGAACTGGTTGTGCTGGTGACTACTGTGGTGGATTTTGCAATGTTCCTGCTGATAGAAAATAAGATCCACTGAGTTTCCTCACATAATAAAGGATTCGATCATTTAATGTCTGCTTTCTGTAACAGCAGAATAAACACATGCACATCCCAAAGTGAAGAAATGATATTCATTTGAGGTTATTGAGAGGAACATGTTGATCTTTTACTAAAAGGAAGACCCTAAATATTGATTGGCTGAAGTATTTTGAGGGATTTGTTCATGTTAATTTACATTACATTAACGAACTTACAAACTTGTTCTCACACAGTGCTGATTAGAACTCTCCTGATTGTTTTTTGGTTCCATTTCACAAAGTAACGGATTTGTTTAGAAGGTTTGTTCTCACACTAGTACATTAATAATCCTGCCTAATGATCAGCTCAGAATTTCTTGGATTGTTCCAAAGTCACAAGATCAGATGTGATGCTGGGAGACTAACATCCCCCACCTTCTTCTTCAGGTCTTTCTTCTCTTTCTTATGGCAGCTGATGTGAGGCAGATGTATTAGTTCAGCCAATCAGGCTGCAGAAAATCTCTCAGTTCATAATCAGTTTGACCTGCCTGCAATGATCAAGGCCAAAATGAACCAAAAATCATTCACAGAAACACAGGAATAAAGGACAAAACAAGAAACAAGTGAACAAAGGAAGGGGCAGAGAAAAAGAGAGAGTATCTAAACTTCACACACAGATTATATTTTACACAAACGACACTTCAGTCAGTAAAGAAAGCTGAATCTACATCACTGTAAACATATCAGATCCACTGACTGCGTGCAGGCACTCTGGAGTTTAAACCATCTGTTCCTCTGCAGCACTTGTTAGCTGCTTTTATCTACTTCATCAGTGGACAGTGTGTGTGTGTGTGTGTGTGTGTGTGTGTGCGTGTGTGTGTGTGTGTAAGTATATGTGTGTGTGTGTGTGTGTGTGTATGTGTATGTGCGTAAAGTGGTTTGTGTGTGTGTGTGTGTGTGTATGTGTATGTGTGTGTGTGTGTGTGTGTGTGTGTGTGTGTGTGAGTGCTTGGTTCTGCCACCCTGGTTAAAATCAGCATATTAATCATGTTGTTCAGTTCTTTAAAGTACTGTATTTCAAATAGATCTAATATAAAATGAACCGACTGTTAAATAAAGAAAGGAGAAGGAGATCTGTCTACTCTCCTGACCAGCACTACCAGCAGTGCTTCAAATATCAATACTGTTACTACCGTTACCAGAGAGTCTAAACTTACCAATAATCATGTTGAGAGAAGCTTTATCATGCAGGGTTTATAACATGTTCAGACACACCTCAGACTGAGAGTAAATATATATTTGAGCAGGAAAACACAAGTAGAACCGAAATGTGTTTAATCTGCCCTTCACTGCACTGTGATGTGGATTAATCAAGCGGTTTTACCTTTCCAACAGTGAGTTTGATGGTATGTCACCGCTTATTAATTCCACAGGTGTACTCTCTCCATCTTCAGTCAGGAGGATATGAGTAGAGAGAGATTTCCTGAGAGGAGTGTTAAACAGCTGAACTCTGGGTTTCGTACTGATCACTGGCCAGCTGACATCGTCCCCATCCGCTTGTGCTGTGTTTCACCAGATGAGTTTCTCAGGTGTGGAGTAAGATCAGAGCAGGAACAGGGCAGTACTGACTCTCCTGGGTATTCAGTAATCTCTATTCTCCACCCAGGGTCTTCTCCCAGTGAGCAGCCTTGCAGAAACACTAGTTAATACCCTTCACTATCAGACTCTGTATATGTGGGAAGTGTTTTTAGTTCAGCTTGATGTTCTCACATCATTTTATCACATGTATCACATGATTAACTAGAAAACAGGATTTTACTTCTAAAGATTTTACAGTTTTTAAATTTTCTACTTACTTTAGATAATGAGATTTCATATTAAAAGCATGAATATGAACAAAAATAATTAATATAATAAGAAATGCCTTGAAATTCAAATATTTTATGATCATATTTTGTTGTACAGTTTTGGAAGTATACTTGTCATTAATTAATAGTTGGCAAGATTAAACATGCATTATTTTAGACACCTGCTGTTTCATTGGTTCCATATTGAAAATGTAAGGAGTCGAGAGATTAGAGATAAACTTTAGTGTTGTAACACTGGGGTGGTGTGGGTAAGTTGTAAACACTGAGCCAGTGACTAGTGACTCTGTGGACTGGAATCACTAACAGAACTGAACACATGAACTAAAACACCACCGCTGCAACGAAGATCACCCAAATCAATGTCTGACGCCCTGCTCTGACTCCTTGGGTCTTAAAGCTGTGTTCCACGAAGCACACCGGTGCCCGGATGAGCCAAGCAGTGCTCAGTCAGAGCAGAGCGCCATCTGCAGTGACAAGTAAAGAGCTTTACTGCCCCAATAATACAAAAACACTTACAATCTAATGTACTTGTTGCTCAACTGCACTTGATAGAAATAAAAAGTGCCACCAAGTTGTGAGTGTTCAGTAAGTTTATGTTCATCACTAGATCAACCATGATCATCAATCATCTGATGATAAACCAGCACTCAGACAGCATAAGCACTAGAAGTCTAAAGTGTGATGATTTGGCTCCACATGAATATTTCCTGGTTATTTAGTCAGTTAAACCACCACTAAGCTATAGTTTCAACACAAGACTTGGATTTACTGTGATTTAGTAGTTTATTTATTCAAAAGTGATTTTGTAATTTGATAATTATAATGAATTACAGCTCTGGTTCCAATTAAAAATATTTTATAATAGTTTTGCATTCTAAGTAAATATGTCATAGAAAAGAGACAGTTTAACTAAACTGAGCTTGAACTGCTGTTCTATATTAGGAGTGTCTGCTGTAGAAACAGAATGTGCAGACTCACCTTCAGCCACATGGAGCACCAGCAGCAGATAAACCATGCCACCTTCATTTTACTGAGATCAACACCTTCAGCTATTACATACAGTGTTGCACTACTGCACACACACTCTTATACACACACACTAGGATCAGCCCACTCACACACTCAGCACTCAAACTAAAGCCTGAAGTCTGGACGTCTCTCTCAGCACAACTTCACTGAACTCTTCCAAGAACACAACAAAGGGGGAAGGACTTCAGATGAGTTCATCTCTCTCTCTCTCTCCACCAAGCTCTCTCTCCCTCACTCTTCCTCTGTTCTCTCTCTCTCTCTCTCTCTCTCTCTCTTTCTCTGTCACTCACACAGCAAATACAAGTGTCACAGTACACCTGTGTATCACACACATCTAAATCCTGCTCCTTCTGCTCACAATATTAGGGAGACTGCTTGCTGGAATACAGTTCCATCTGTAACTTTAATTTGATAAACCCAAGAGCTGTGATGTTAACAGTTTCTCCTTTAGCAGTGATACAGACATTCAGTTCTATGTGATACCAAGCTGGAGTAAGACCTGCAAAGTATAAGTAGTCCTGTTAACCAAGTAATGGTGTAAGACGAAACGCCATTCCTTCATGTTTTTGTACTTTATTATGGGAGAGTATCGCAGGACTCAGTGTTTGGTCTTATGGTGGAACTTGAGGACCCCTGTAATTAACTAATTTTAACTTGTGTTAGTAAACCTTCACCTAAAATAAACACAGTTCAGCTGTTTAACACTCATAAAATAAGAATGATAGAAAACACTTTATTATATTGATCTGTCTTGTTTCCTACTTCCCATTTCATCACTTTGGGAGCTTTACTGACTGATTCAGGACTCCCTGCAGTACAAATCCACTGATGCTATAATACTTGAAGTGTGTGTGTGTGTGTGTGTGTGTGTGTGTGGGTGGGTGGTTGTGTGACCACACAATGTCCTTTATATTAGACTCCTATAAAGTCATGGTTGACCTGCAGATGTAAAGTTATTGATTGTTCATCAAAAATTGCATAAAATGTTCTTCATCATCTATCTATCAGTTATCAGTCCTACACACACACACACACACACACACACACACACTGTCACAGTGTGGTGTTGAAGGCTGGACGCAAACGCAGAGCCAAGAGCTTCGTATTGAACTTTAATGATGTATAACGCGCACAGAACTCCAAAGCTAAACATAACAAACGTGAATAAAATGAAACATAACAAGAATCTCTGGCAGTATGCATACAGAATGACCAGCACCCTGTTTGACATTCACTGGGGCTGGTAACTCAGCCCCATGAGACAAACCCGGCACCCAAGCCCAGGTGTGCACAATCAGAGCAGGGCGCCCTCTACTGCTGCGGGTTGGACATCAGTGTGGAGCCAGGAGTCAGGAACAAAACTTTATTATTCACAGTAACTAAAACAAGATACAAGGAACTGCAGTTGTGACCGAAACAAGAAACCAGGAACTGCAGTTGTGACCGGAAACAATATAAAGGACCTGTCAAAGCCACCATTAACTTCAGGCTTCACCCTGGAGAGAGCCGCCTGTTCTGGACTCATCTGGGCTTAAATAGTGCTTCCAATGTAGCACACCTGTGCCTTCATGAGCCTGTGTGTGCTCAGTCAGAACAGAGCGCCTCACTGCGCTCCAAAACACACCACCCCTGACATTCACCTTGGTGACTGCAGATCTTTCTCCATGCTCCTAGTAGCTGTGGTCTACATCACACCAAGAGAACCAAAGATACAAACTATATAATCAAACCTGATAATCATTGTAAGGATTTCATGTGTGTTCACTTACCAACATGTTTGATTCCAATCACTATGAATATTATTTATATTAGTTTAATTATCATTGTTAATGTTTTTATGTTACATAAATAATTGAGCCAGAGCCAGCCACCTCGACCGGGCCATGTATTTTCCTGCTGGGCTGATCGTATTTGTGATCTGAGTAGCTTTATTTATGTTATGTAACCATAAGTACATATACTATGCTCTTGTAGTTAGTCCTGTCTATGAACCTTGGACTAATTCCACACTCATGTTTTCCACACTCTTATTTTCCTGAACTGATTTACTGCAGAACTATATAATTAGGTCATGAAATTCACTTCCTTTTCTTTCTGCTGCAGCTGAGACTCCATCATGGACTTTATGTTCACTCTCTGAACACTAACAGCAGATAAACTGGATCAGACAGTCTGATGCAGTGAACTTTGAATTGTGGATCACTTGGAGAACAGATCTCTTCTTTGTAGCTGTTTGAAGATGTTGACTCAGGTTGAAGCCTTAAAGTAGTGAGACTGATAGTGAGGTTGAAGATGGGTTTCACAGAAAGAGACCAGAAACACCAAACAGGACCTGATGGCTTTGAGTTTTCTCAGAGTGCAGGAATCACATCTCCAAGTCCAGAGTGCTTGGAGCAGGAGAAAGCAGCCTGGAGTTTGGCCTTCACTTCTCTCCCAGAACAGGTCTCGGAGTGAAAGTCTCTGTGCACTGAGGGCAGCTGTAGACCATCTTCTGATCATCCTGATCCCAGCAACCATTAAAACACACCATGCCAAGTGAAATCAGTCTACAGGAACGGTCACTGAAATGAGGAAGCAGCGTAGAAGTGGTTACATGTTGAAGATCTGGAGGAACATCAGCTCCCCAGGATAACTTTTGAGCCAAAGGTGTCTTTATACACTCTTACTCAGAACTCAGTTCAGTGTTTATGTTTCTTCTTTCAACTTTATTTCTTGCTGATAGAACCTGAGAAAGGCCATTAAAACAGTCTATACATCAGTGTATTTCTGTTACTGCAAGAGTTTTTCTTTAAATGTACATTTAAGTTCAAACAAGGCCAGGAAATATCAGTGAGCTTCAGTTCAGTGTCCAGGATTGTAGAAAACGTTATCATAAGAAAAAAAATATGATCCAACATACCTGACAGCTGAACTGATCCTGATGAACTGAAATCTGGGTTTACTGGGAAAAAAAAAGTAAATTATTGTTGAGCAAAACACCCAAATTCAAATGTGTAAAATACTTTAAACACTCCAAAAGTTAATATAGTGTTTAATATTTAGTTCATGTAATCTTACATCTAAGTTTACACAATAAAGGGCAGCATAAAGATTCTGATTTACACCAAACCCACTTTACATTACTTCACATCCATGTTTGAACACTTTACACAACAGAGGCGTCAGGCTGGCATGTGAAATGTGTCAGTACTGAACTCAGATCAGATAATGATGTAATAATTCAATCTAATTCACCCAATCTAATTCAATTCAATTTATTCTTATATAGCCCCTTTTACAACAAAGTTGCCCTAAGGCACTTTACATTGATGGTCGATGGCGTGAGCAGGTTAAGGTAATAGACGTAAAGCCAGACTTACTACGGAGGAGAGGAGCCAAAACCCACTGTGAGAAAAACCTCTGAGGGTCCAAGGTCGACTGGCTACCCAACTCTTGGGTATACTAGCAGTACAAAGTTAGCTCTGGTTTTAACTCCAGGATCAGTACAGATCTCTGCCGCTTCCCAGCTCAGCAAGTCGGGTGCGGCCCCAGGTACCGATGAGCCGCCAGGATCCCTTGGCGCATCGGATGCACAGCACAAACCAGATGGTAGTTCAGCATTGGACTCAGTGATGACCATACGGCCCTCCGGATATGTGGAGAGAAATGGAAATGAGGGGGTCAGTAATGGCAGGATCCAGTAGTGACAGACACAGAAATGAAACAATACAGTGCGATGGCATGCACAGCAGCACCAGCGACATTAGTAGTGGTGCACTATGGTGATTGGGTGCAGGCAAACTAAAAGTAAGTCTTCAGTCATATTAAAAGACAGACTGATTCAGCATCCT
This sequence comes from Hepsetus odoe, assembly GCA_017165825.1. Taxonomy (NCBI): domain Eukaryota; kingdom Metazoa; phylum Chordata; class Actinopteri; order Characiformes; family Hepsetidae; genus Hepsetus; species Hepsetus odoe. The sequence goes on from CM029370.1 coordinate 2,806,458, forward strand.
GATCAAGGATCTGCCCAACTACTGTATTGTACATGTCGGTGATGTCATTAACAGTTTTGTTACCGGAGAAGTCTATCTCTGTTACGGCCTCCATAAACTGGATACATTTAGCCCTGTTTATGTCGCCACTAGTCCTTTCACTGAGGTACGGTGGAGACATAGTAATCTCAAATGTGATTAAAGAATGGTCGGAACCAAATTTATTTAAGGAATGGACCAGTACAGTATCAATGTTTATATGACTTACAGAGCAGTTTGTATTAGTTACTGGAATAATACACTAAAGGAATAATAAAGGAAAGTTCCTGAATGACATCAGAAAACAGGAATCATTTGGCCAGTTGGTGAGAAATTGATGATAAATTAGGACTAAATGAGAAACTGCAGCCTGAACTGGCAGTGACACTGAGAGCAGCTGTGGAAGGGACTTCTGTGTATGTCTTTACATTTACAAGCCACTCTCCTGATCCACTGGTGTCTAAAGGCCTGGAACACACGGCATCAACAGTTGGTGCGAAGCCAGCCTGACCGAAGAGGATTCGCTGCACTTTTCCTTCTTATTGTCACGGAGCAGAAATGATCTCTGTCTCACTGCTTCCTGATCAGAAGTGGAGGATGAGACATGAAGCAGCAGCTTCATTGTAATTTACTACACAGCGTCTCTGAGCTCCACTGACCTTGCATTTGGGAATGGGAACCCATATTAGAACCTAGAACACGGTGTGGAACTTCACTCTGATGTCATAAAGGTGATGATGCAGGACAATTCTGAGCAGACGGAATCTTCACAATAGTTTAAGTAGAGACGTCAGAGAGGAAGGACGACAGATAGAAGTGGAAGAGCAAGAGGACAAGATGTGCTGCCTCTGACAAAAGGTTATGTCCAAGTGAAGAATCAGAGAGAGAGACAAATGAGGAGGAGCAAAAAAAGAACTGCAAGAAGGAGAAGAAGGAAGGGAAAAGGAAAAAGTGGAGGATTAATTGGAGGAAAAGGAACACAGTGGATGAGATCGAGCCTGAGATTTGGTACCTGCCGGGGGTCCCAGTAGAGACACTGGAGTACGATAAACGTCCACTAAAGGAGGACTCCACCGGAGATGTTTACAAGACCTTTAAAACCCATTAGAGTCCATTAGAAGAAATCAGGATAATCGATAGTAAATCTGAAATAAATCAGTATAATTACGGAGTCATTTGTAGGAGATCCTGAATAATTGATAGTAGAGACTGAAGGTGGGAGAAACACTCTAAATCAAAATGTATTCCATTATTTACAGCACTGTATAACATTAATACAGCAGCGCCAAGTGTCAGTGTTTATTCATTTCATATTATTTTTAAGAAGGAAAAGAAGGAAAATAAAAGAA
>CM029370.1:2808324-2827798 GCA_017165825.1 Hepsetus odoe
TAAATATAATCCTGTGTTTCTATAAATAGATTTTGGTTCATGAAGTGCCTTGATCATAAAGGCAAATCAAACCTGATAATGAACTGAGAGATTCTCTGCAGCCTGATTGGCTGAACATCCGTATTTGTGGCTTCAAATGTGATTTAAATCATTTTTTCCCTTTTTTTGTTCACATGATTCTGTGTAACCAGTCAGATCAGTTTTATTGTTGGGACATTAGATTTAATCATCAATTCAAATCTGTGGACGATTTGAAGACAAAATTAGAGGAGAGAGGTTGTGTTGATCTGGACATGTCCAGAGGAGAGATGAGGAGAATATCAGAGAGGGATGTTAAAGGTGGAAAGGAAAGAGGAGGAGAAGGACAAAAAGGAGGTTTATGGATGTGGTAAGAGAGGACATGCAGGCAGCTGGTTTGAAGGAGGAAGATGCAGAGGACAAGAAGAAATGGAGATGGATGATCTGCTATGGTGACCCCGAACAACTGCTGCAATAAGAAAAAGAAGACGGAAAAGAAGAAGAAAAGGGATTATTCTGTGTTAATACTCTATACTTGCTCTCAGACCCACACTATGGATCAGGAAGTGATTTTAGTTGAAGACCAAACTGAAGTTGTCTGATTATTTTGGGTCTCCTGCTCCAGTTAATTATTGTATAAATCATGAAGAAAGTGTGTCTTTACATGATGCGCCACCTGATCCCATCTGTGGGGGTGTTAGTCCCCCAGCATCAAATCTGATCTATATATTATTAATGTACTAGTGTGAGACAAACTAAACAAATCTAAACAAATCCATTACGGTGTGAAGACGGAACCAAATAACAATCTGAGGAGGTTCCAATCAGCACTGTGTGAGGAACAAGTTTATGGAAGTTCATTAATGTAATGTAAATTAAAATGAATAAAAAATCCCCCAAAGTAAAGGTCAACCATGTTCCCACTCACAACCAGCACTCACCAAGCTGAACATCATTTCCTCATACAGGAAGTACATGGCATGGTAGAGGAATGTAAATGTGTCGGTGCAGAAAGAGCGGATCAGTTCTTACTCGTCTTCTGTTCTTTAATGAGCTTTTATTATTTATTTATTTATTTAAAACCCAAATGAACAACACTTGTGCCCACACTCTCCTGATTGGCCGACTTATTAACAGCTGTAGTTTATTAAACACTGTTTATGAAGGTGGGATGGTGTGAAGTGCTGTCACCTCACAACCAAAAGATCAAGGTAGTTCTGCTGCATCAGCAGTGTGATTAAATCTTCCATTCCTGAAAGCATTCTTTGTTCACAGCATTTTTTCCACACCTGCCTAAAACTTTTGCACAGCACTGTATGTCCACTGTCCAGCTGTACTGTGACATGGACACAGACGGAGGGGGTTGGACTGTGAGTGCTGATCCAGAGGATGAACCTCTAGGCTCAGGTCCTCTCTCTCTTTTTGTGGGTAGCGTGGTTCTCCCTCTCCCCCACCAGTCATTGCAATAGTCAGTTATAATGAGGGACTTCTTTTTTTTACTACAAGAGAGTCTGGATGGGTGAAAGGGATCGGCTCCAAATGGCCTTCATCTCTCACACTCATTTGTGCCACAGCTTTTAGAAAAAAAAATCTTCATGCTTCACAAATCCATCGTCTTGTCTCGGTGTGGTGTTCTAGACTGGACGCCAACGCAGAGCCAAGAGCTTCGTACTGGACTTTAATGATGGATAAAGTGCACAGAGCTCAAACTAAACATATAAAATATAACAAGTGTAAAACATAACATGAATAATTACAAAAAGTGCGGACACAGAATGACCAGCGCCCTGCTCTGATTCGTTTGGGCTTATAACGCCAAACCCCGTGGAAGCACACCTGACACCCAATGCCCAGGTGTGCACAATCAGAGCAGGGCGCACTCTACTGGTACAAAACCGTCACACATCTTCTGCTCAGAACCTGGATATAAAGGAAAGAACAACCATTTGATATTAAATCTGTTCTTCTAATTCTGCTCATCAACTTTGTGTTGGTCTTCAGGAGTGGAGAACCTCTTGCTTCTGACTGTAAGGAAGAAATATGATCTGAGTGGAGATGGAGGACGCAGGAGAAGGAGGGAGGGTTTCTGCACATCTGCTGTGCTGACTAACATGAGCAACTGAAAGAAGAAGAAGATGTGTCTGTATCGATAATCAATAACTACTGCACCCCCAACCAGAGAGAGAGAGAGAGAAAGCAACAGACAGACAGAAAGACAGTTAGACAGACAGACAGGTAGATAATTCTCTTCTGTCTCTGTCCAGCCAGATTTGCTTGTCTGGTTGAAGTGTGTGAAATCAGAGCAAACACACACACACACACACACACACACACACACACACACACACACACACACACACACACACACACACACACACACACACACACACACACACACACACACAAAAGTATATGTATCTATATGCAGGGTGGTGGTGGTCTAGTGGTGGGTACTTGCCTACGGACGTCTGGATCAAGAGGTCCCCGGTTCGAATCCCACCTATAGCACTACCACCACTGGGTTCCTGAGCAAGACCCTGAACCCTGAGTGTCTCCAGGGGGACTGTCCCTGTAATTAGGACATGTAAGTCGCTCTGGATAAGAGCGTCTGCTAAATGCCGTAAATGTAAATGCATATATTAATGATAAATATTTATACATATATACATAAATCTCTCTCTCTCTCTCTCTCTTTCCTCTCTAAGAGTGTGTTTGTGTGTGTGTGTGTGTGTGTGTGTGTGTGTGTGTATTGATCCATAGCATAAGCAAAGGCATGAAGAATCACCCCTCCTCTTCCTCCTCTTCCTCCTCTTCTCCAGAACTGCATTAATCAATCAGGCAGTAAATCCAGCGCTCTGGAGAAAAGTTATGTTACTGATCACTCCATCAGTGGAGACCTGCCTGCTCACTTTACACCCCAGTCCTGTATCACTGCTCCGACTGCAGGAGGACACCTCCAGACAAAATGTGTGTGTGTGTGTGTGTGTGTGTGTGTATCTGTGTATTTGTGTGCTTCCGCAAACTGTAATGATAAAATAATCCAGTGTTTTTAATGCAGTTTTTTTATTTGCAGCTTTAGGCGCTGGAGTCGTAGGTGAGGGGAGGGGAGTGTGTGTATTTGTGTATGTGTGTGTGTGTGGTTTGTGTTTTTTTGTGTTTTTTGTTTTTTATTGTGTGTAAGTTTGTTTTTTTGCATGTGTGTGTGTGTGTGTGTGTCATTGTTAATGTTTTTTTAAATTGTGTCTGTGTGATTGTTAATGGCTTATTTTGTGTGTGTGTGTGTGTGTGTGTGTATTTATGTTTGGTTTTTTTTTTCGTGTGTGTGTGTGTTTGTTTTTTTTTTTTTTTGTTTTTTTTTACATGTGCATGTGTGTGCTCTAGAGATCGTGAGGTTTTCTGTTTCTATTGTCTCCACCTCCACGCCTCGCTCTTCCATGTCCATTTCTGTCCCCCAATCCAGGAGTGGACGGTCCTCCATCCTGAGCTCGACAGGACTGTCCCCGTCCTTGAGCACGAGTGGACTGTGCTCCGCTCTGAGCATAAGTGGACGCTGCTTTGCTCTGGGTTGAAGTGGACTGCTTGCACCCTTGAACATGAGAGGACGGTCCTCTTTCCTGAGCAGCAATGGACGACCCTTTCCCCTGAGCAATAGAGGATTGTCCTCTGCCCTTTGGAAATGTGGACTGTCCTCTGTCCTGAGGAGGAGGCTGAGTGATGGGACAGAAACAGGACATTAGTTTCTCTGTATGAAGTGCTTTAAAAGGACATCAGGAAACCATTTATCACAATAATCACATAGTAACTACATCCACCCTTACCCGAGCAGGACGTCCTGCTTGTCTTCTCTCTCCACTGTTGTGAAATTCTCTCAGGGGCTCAGGCGGGGTTGTCCGGTACCCCTGTTCTTTATGGGGTTGACGCTTGGCTCCCTCGTGGTTGCTGTCTGCTGTAAATCTGCAGCACTTCCTGTCCTCCCCGTCCGTCAGAGGCTGGGGGTCCTTTTTATGGTTTATCTTTCTTCCTCTTCCACGCGTTCCTCTCCTGTTCTTCTTCTTTTGGAGAGAGACCTCGTTTTCAGAGGACGGTCCGGTGTCAGTGTCCTGTATGTCAGCTTTTGGAGACATTACAGAATTGAGGAATCAGAAATCACGTGATTTATGTTTGAACATAGCCAGGACACAGTTACCCCATCTGACCCTCTTCAGACAAAGTTGCCTCATCAGAACCTCTACTGACAAAGCTGGCCCATATGACCTTTTTCAGAGAAAGTTACCCCATCTGACTCCTTACTGACACATATTTACCCCATCTGACTCCCTACTGACACATTTTTACCCCATCTCACCCTCTACCCACTCAATTACCTCATCTCACCCTCTACTGACACAGTTACCCCATCTCACCCTCTACTGACACACAGTTACCCCCACTGACCCTCTACTGACACAAAGTTCAACAACTGTCAGTTGTTGCTAAGCCACGCCCACCCCTGGTTGTCTTTCCTCTTTAATCAGACTCATTATTTGGCTCAACTCAATCTTTGTCTTAAGGTCTATTCTGTTTCTCACCAGGTGGACGGGAGTCGGTGAGAACCGTCTGTTCTATAACAGTGTTCTTTTCGGCCGCTACAACCGTCACACTCTGTTCTTCTAAAACAGCAGGGATTCGCTCCTCCCCATCCGTCAGAGGCTGGGGGTCCCTTCTATAGTTTATCTTTCTTCCTCTTCCACGCGTTCCTCTCCTGGTCTTCTTTTTTTGGAGACAAACCTTGTCCTCAGAGGACGGTCTGGAGTTAGTGTCCTGTATGTCATCTTTTGGAGACATTGGAGGATTGAGGAATCAGAAATCACTGGATTAATGTTTGAACACGGTTTCATTTGACCCTCTACTGACAAAGTTCCCCCATCTGACCCCCTACTGGCAATCAGTTCCCCCATCTGAACCTCGAATGATAAACAGTTCCCCCATCTGACCCCCTACTGGCAAACTGTTCCCCCATCTGAGCCTCGAATGATAAACAGTTCCCCCATCTGACCCTCTCCTGACACAGTTCCCTCATCTTACCCTCTACTGACACAGTTCCCTCATCTTACCCTCTACTGACAGTTACCCTATAACTGAACCTGTGTAGCCTCTTTAGGGGGCAGTAGGTCACATTGTCAGTCATGTTTAAGCCACAGCCACCCCCTAGTCACTACTGTATAGGGCAACGTGTGGAGGCAGATGATCGAATATGTGCTGCCTCTCTGTATTCAGACACATCATTTGTCCATATTTGGCTAAAAGTGTTTTTTTATGTTTCTCACCTGGTGGACGGGAGTCGGCGAGGACCATCTGTTCATAAACGATGTTCTCCTCAGCCGCTACAACCGTCACCTGCATGAACTGATCTCCAGGGAGGTCTTGAACCGGTTCCACATCAGGTTCTGGTTCTGTTGTTTAGAATTAAATATATTCAGATTGATTCAGATCAGTGGCACAAAATGCAGAACATGTTTTTTCCTCAGTGCAGGGATGTTGTACACGTTTCTGTTCTCACCCAGATATTTAGCTGCCACGTCCTGTATCAGGATGTCCAAGAGCACTCTTATGGTGTCCACTGTTTCCTCTGAGGTATTCAGAGGAGTATGGACATCTATTTTAACAGAAACCAGCCAAACTTCAGCAGTTGTTCAGATCTGTCACAGTTATGGGATCTATAATGATGTCCATTACTCACCCATAAGGTGCTCTCCTATCTTCTGGACGTGGTCCTGCTGAAACTCCAGGAGCTCACCTTCAGTGAAAACATCGGGGCAGCTCACTGGGAGCAGCAGATCGGCTGCAAAACAAATTCACAGTGAAAAATTTGGTTTAGACTCCGCCCAAATGTTTCTTTTTTCATGGTAACGAAGCAGTTACGAAGCAGGACAAGATGTCCAGAAACTTTGGTGGAAGTTTCTAGTCTCCCTGAGCCCTTGCTTTTCTGGAGAAAGAAGGATCTGTCCCCCCTCTGGACTCTGATCAGGTGATTTATTCCATTTAGACTTTTGTTCATTTGGACAGTACAGAACTATAGAAGGGAGGATGGGCTATGTCTCTTAATATTCACATCAAAGCCATGCCCAGTCAGAAACAATTTCTTTGATTGGTCCATATGCTCAACACAAGGCATCATAGAATGGACTAACGTGTTAAGAAGGCACTGAATCAATGGAAGACATTCAGAGTTGGGTTTATTACTGTACACAATCACCTCATTGGAACAGCACAGCGCCCACTTCAGGACAAAAAGTATATCCATAGCTGGCAGCACCACCCAGGTAATAAGTGTACGGTATGATATCGTCCACCTGAGGGTTCATCTACGTGTTCAAACGTGTTTTTAGATCTTTCAGGCCCGACTTTATTTGGCATTAGTGATGCAGCTCTGAGTAAATATTGATTATTGTCCAGAGAAGAACTTCAACCAGCAGCTGATCTCACCTGGAGGATGGCAGTCAGTGAGGGTGGTCAGGTCAACTGGGAGGTTCTCCTGGGTTGATTGAACCATCACACCAAGCCCTTGGAGAACATCAGGGAACTCCACATGCTCATCCTGCTCTGCATGGTTTCCTGTTAAAGTTGTTAAAGTGTTATCCCATCTCATGCTCAACTGAACCACAATTACCCCTTATGACCATCTACTGACACAATTACCCCATCTAACTCACTCCTGAAAGTTACCCCATCTAGCCCTCTGCAGTCAGGTACCCCATCTGACCATCTACTGGCACAAAGCTACCCCATTTGACTCTCAACTGCAGTCATAGTCACCCCTTCTGATCCGCAACTGACACAAAGGTTTAGATGTATGGTAATAAATGGCTGTGTAGCCTCTTTAGGAAGCAGCAGGTCACAATGTCATTCATGTCTAAGCCACGCTCACTCCCCGGTCACTGCTGTATGGGGCATCATGTGGAGGTAGATGATTGAATCCGTGCTGCTTCTCTGTATTCAGACACATCATTTGTCCATATTTGGCTAAAAGAGGTCTTCTGTGTTTCTCACCTGGTGGACGGGAGTCGGCGAGGACCGCCTGTTTACCAACGACGTTCTCCTCAGCTGCTACAACCGTCACCTCCGTGGACTGATCTCCAGGGAGGACCTGAACAGCTTCTGGTTCTGTTGTTTAGAATGAAATATATTCAGATTGATTCAGATCAGTGGCACAAAATGCAGAACATGTTTTTTCCTCAGTGCTGACACGTTGTACACGTTTCTGTTCTCACCCAGATATTTAGCTGCCACGTCCTGTATCAGGATGTCCAAGAGCACTCTGATGGTGTCCACTGTTTCCTCTGAAGTATTCAGAGGAGTATGGACATCTATTTTAACAGAAACCAGCCAAACGTCAGCAGTTGTCCAGATGTGTCACAGTTATGGGATCTATAATGATGTCCATTACTCACCCATAAGGTGCTCTCCTGTCTTCTGGACGTGGTCCTGCTGAGTCTCCAGGAGCTCACCTTCAGTGAGAACATCGGGGCAGCTCACTGGGAGCAGCAGATCGGCTGCAAAACAAATTCACAGTGAAAAAATGTAGTCCACACAATTATTTTTTCATAGCAGCTGTTATTAGGTAGAACAAGATGTCCAGCAACTTTGGTGAGCTCCAGATTTAACTTAATTTTAATGAACGGTCACTTGAAGAGGTGGTCCTGACTACAGTTTGTTCTGCTCACCCAGTGTTGTGTGGACAGCATCTTTATTAGAGTCCGGCAGTGTCCCCATACACTCTGCTCCAGCATCAGTTTCAGCACCTGCAGTAAAGCGGGATCAGAGCACAGGTCCCATCAACTCCTGCTTTAACTCACTACTGGTGGTCTTTTGGTTCCCTCAGAGGACAAGCTGCTCTTTTCAGTCTCTGTGTCCCCAGGTTCTCTCTATTCTCTCCTAAACTCAACAATCTCAGACTAAACACCTTCAAATGCAGAACGACTGATGATGTCGCTCCACAGACCACCTACATGACACTTGCTGTTCGTTTCTGTCACTCACCCTGAAGCTGGACGTCATGTGTGTCAATCTGGTAAAGATCAGTGTTCACCAGGTCGCTGTTGGAGTCACACTGATCCCCACCATCAGCGTCCCGGATCATGTCATTATCTGCAAAAAGAAGTGTGTGTGAATGTACTGTTCCCCTCTGGGCTCTCATTATTTATTCCATTAAGGTTCTTAATAACTATATACTAAATATATACTAAATGTATATCTAATAAACTGGCTAACAACACCAGAGTTCATCAAAGCAGCCAGCAATCAACATTCTAGCAACAAATTAAATACCATAGCAGCCAAGTGGGATATTTTAGCAACCACCTAGCAACTGCCTAGGATACCATAGCAACCACATAGTGACACCTTAGCAACCAGAGATACTATTTAAACATCCTAGAAACACAATAGCAACCAAGTGGGATATCATAGCAACCATCTACCACCAACTTAACAACCAAATGAAGTAGACTAGCAACCCTTTAGCAATTCTCTGGCAACCACCTAAAATCCACAAATTCACTGTTGGACTGTTGGGATGGAGGACAAGCTTTCAAGGACTTTGGTCAAACCCTTGTCCAGCCTAATGAGAGCTCAGCTGTCAGTCCTCTAGTCCTGCTTTAAACCCTGTGTTCGACCTTCTGTTCCCATTATCTACTCACCCAAAAGGTTGTCCATGTTATCAAGAGGGTTCTCCAGGTCCTTGTCCTCATTCATAGGGACAGCCTCAGCCTGAGTGTCATCAGCTGTTGCCACTGATATCTGGTTCTCTGTTTTCAAACAAACATCATCAGTTTTTGGGTTTGAACACGTTCTCCACATCAGTTCTTCGTGTTCTGTCCTCACCTGGGAGCTGGATCTCCAATGGTTCAGTTTTTTCTTCCTTCTGGAGCTCATCTACACCGTCAAGTGATATTTTTCATTAAAACCTTTTCATTTTGATTTCTTTTCATTAAAATGTTACTATTAATCAGATGTTTGCTGATTGTATGTTTACTCACCTAGACGCTGGTCAGCAGCAGCCACAAAATCCGAAATCAGACTCTCCAGGAGAACTCTCAGCACTTCAGGGCTGCTGACTTGCTGTAGGTGCTTCCCTGCTTTAATATCAGCATTAAAATCAGAATTTCACATGTGACTTATTCATGCCTTGAAAGCTAAAAATCTGTAATCTACATTTAAGGCTTGAAATATAAAGTAGGTCTATAAACATAATTATTAATATCTATCCATTCAGCAAATACTGGGGTAAATATAACAGCATAGCAACACCATAGCAATGAACTAGTGACATCATGTTAAGCACCTGTGATAACAAGGAAAAAGGCTTGTAACATCTTAGCAACCAATATGTTATAGCTATCAAACACTTTTGATAATATTACAACAGCCTAGAAGCATCTTGGCATCCACTTAGTAACAACCATTTGCATAAAATATTAATCACCTAGCAACACCATGGCAACTAAACTAAATCAGCCTGCCAACCATATTAGATATCATGATTACAGCCTAGCAACACACCTAAGCAACAAATTAGTAACAGCCATCAACCACTCAGGATAAAACATCAACAACCTAGAAACACCTTAGCAACCAATAATTAATAACCTATTAACCACGTTGGATAATTATAACAGCCTAGCAACACCTTGGCATCAGACTAGTAACATCTTACAACCACTTAGCATTAAATATTAATAGCCTAGCAACACCTTAGCAACCCAACAGTTACACCCTATCAAAAACAGTGTCTTCTGTTTGTGTCCTTCACTCACCCAGATACTCCTCACCAGCTCTCTGGACTCCACCGTCCACTGAGAGGTCCAGGAGCTCAGTGTCCTCGGCCCTCCTGCCTTCAGTGTCTCCATCTGGATCATTTTGGAGAAATGAGTGTGAATAAAGATCACTTCCTGCTTTCACTTCCATTAAACCTCAACACTTTCTCCACTTTCTCTCCTCTCATTGGTCTCGTTCCTTGCTTTCACATCAACAAACACCATCAGTTCACTTTTCACACCAGGCTTCACATCATCCCTCCTTCATTTTCCTTCTTTTATAGGTTACAAGTCAAATCACTGTCAAAGTTAGCTTATTAAAGTATTAAAAATAATTTTACTTTAATAAAGACTAACACAAGGCACTGCTGTATTAATGTTATACAGTGCTATAAATATTGTAATAAATATTATTTAGATTTTGTTTCTCCCACATTTAGTCTCTACTATGAATTATTCAGGATCTCCTGCAAATTACTCAGTAATTATTCTGATTTATTTCATATTTACAATAAATTTACATGATTTCTTTTAGTGAACTCACTCAGAAACTGCTCTGTCTCAGTATTGTCCTCATCCAGTAGGACGTTCAGAGAGCCTTTTGAGGGTTGATCCACATCTCCGGTGGTCTCCTCGTACAGTGGACCTGCCTCGTCTTTCAGTGGCTCCACAAGGACCACCGGCAGGACCAGAACCTCTGCCTCTCGCTCTTCCTTCTTCTCTACTGGATCATGTTTGTATTCGTTCTCTTTATCTTTATCGTTTTTTGTGTCAAGATCTAGTTTTCCCTTTTTCCTCCACTGAATCTTCCACTTTGTCTTTTTTCCTTTGTTCTTCCCCTTCTTGTTTTTCATTTGATCTTTCCTGAATATCTCCTCATTGTTTGTTTCTGTCTCAGAGTTGTCCACTTGGACGCAGGAGCACCACATCCAAAGACAGCTCATCTTCTCTGCTTCTCTCTCAGATTTCTGTCTTCCTTCCTCTCTGAAATCTCCTCACAGACTGTTCTGAAGTGTCTGTTTGCTCAGAATTGACCTGCATCATCACATTTGTGACGTCAGAGTGAAGTTCCAAACCGTGTTCTAGGTTCTAATGTGGGTCTTTTTGTAGTAAATTACAGTGAAGCTGCTGCTTCATTTCTCATCCTCCACTTCTGATCAGGAAACAGTGAGACAGAGATCACTGCTCCATGACAATAAGAAGGAAAAGTGCAGTGAATCACTCTTCAGTCCGACTGGCTTCATTGTGTCGATGTTGTGTGTTCTGGCCTTTAGACACACCAGTGAATTAGTAAAATGGCCATAAATATAAAGACTACATAGAGTTAAAAATACAAAAAATAGAGTTTTTAAAGTGTGAGCAGTACAACATCCTGTTTAGTAAAGAAAAATATATACTTATAAAGCATTAAATTAATGAACTCCAGTTTTTTTACTCACTTGACTGTTGATCCAAAAAATCATAAAAACAACAAACAAACAAAGCAAAAAATAAAAATAAACAGCAGACAAAATGAAATAACAGTGAAGAATCTTAAATGTTTCTTACATTTCTCTTTGGAACAGCCTTTTCTGGTAAACGTGATGAAGTGTGTTTTGATGTTCTTCTACATTACTGTTATAATTCTATTATTTAAAGACACAATCCAGCGTTAATAAAGTTCAACAATCCTGAAGTGTGAATGTTTCACTACAGTTCAGTACACAATACTGTAGAAACTGAAGAACATATTTGGATTTGGCTGTTGTTGGAAGTCCTGCAGATCTGTTCTGACGGTGTGTTTACTCTCAGAATCAGATCAGTGTTGGACAGTAGCTGCTGCAGTTCAAGTGGAGAGAAGTGAAGCTGTAAACGACAGGAACTCTGAGTGTCTTCTGGACTCCAGTCTCTGTGATCAGTGCAGGTCTCAGGTCAGTAGATTGTGAACAGGGGATCCTGCTGTCCAAGGTGCTGAACTGCTGAGCTTCTGTTTTCAGGAGGAAGTTGCCTTTGATTCTGAAACTGTGGAGCAAATGTTAAGAAGAACAAAAACAACCTTGATTCACTTTTCATGATCTCACATCATTGAGCTTCATTCTGTGAGAAACTGGGATGATTTCATCTGAAACTCTGCTGCTCACGGATCATTTTCTGTTGGACGTGCTGCAGATAAAATGAAATTTGAAGAAAGTCAAAGTCAGTGTTGTGTCCTCCAGCAGCTTTTACTCTGTTTCTGTTCTTAAAAATGCTACAACGTGTTATATTACATATAATATTACACACCCAGTACATTTAACCTTCTTTACTTCCTCATTACAGCAACACAAAGTTACTAGGAGGGCCTGTTACATTACACTGTCATCTAGTGGTCTTAACTAGACTACACTCATCAACACATCCTTTAGCTTGTGTTAACACTGAACATAGTGTGAACATTTTAGATAGATGTCACACCAGTCACACTTCACAAACTAGAATAGTTACTGGAAAAGTAGAATAGACTACAGCTGCCACTTTGTTCCCAGCTGAAACCGGTCTGGAAGTTGGGAAGGTGAGGATTCCTCTTAAATGTGTTCAGACTAATTTAAAGAGTTTCTTCTGAAAATGAAAGGAGGAAAAAAGGATAAAGGTAAGCTGAGGGTGACGGATGCAATAAAAAGTTCCCAAAACAAGAGGAAGAAACCTTGGGAGGAAGACTTAACGGGGATTCCATCCTCCTCTGATCGACACCGGAAACAAAGAAGGAAAGAAAAAAAAAGAATGAGCATTTCATACTTAACCAATTTAGTGGTGAGTTCCAGTAAAGTCTGAGTTACAGTAATAAAGTCTGTTAGAATCCAGAATGATGTAGATGATCTGGAGTTTAGGTGGGGAGAGAAATCTGATGATAGTATTTTCACCAACATGGTGGAGTTACTGGTATGGAGTTCAGAAAACCCTCACGGTGATTGATGGTCTTGCTTTCCAGAAATACCTAAGCTGTCCAATTTACAGGTGGACAGCCATCCATCTCAAACAGAGAGAAAGGAATTAGTCCTGTTTAGGACTCACATTGTACAGACCATGAATTTACAGAGTGCAGGACTCTTGCTATTACAGCCTGACTAGAAAGGAGAGATCCAAGGGTTTTACAAACACGAGAGCACCCTGAGACACTGGATTCCCCCACACCACCATCAACAAGCTGTCTTTTTTGTATTTGGGTTAATTATATTGAGGAAAAGGGTTTCAAAAGAAGAAAAGTTTAAACCTGTTCTCTGACTGAGAACTCTGGTGTTTTTATGTGTAACTGCTATTCCTCCCCCTCGGCCTCATTAGTGAGGATTGTGTACAAAACTATAACCTGTCAGAGTTTCGATTAATATAATAAACTCATCAGTTCTGTGAGACACAGAACATCAGAATCCCCATCACTGATAATCTCATTTACAGTTACAGCTTTAGAGTTTAGTGATCTAATATTGAGAATATTATTGTTTGCTGATTAAGGAAGTCTAACATTAATCGAACTGGTAGAGCAGATCTTCTGAGTTTCTCTTTGGTATAGTTTTGTTCGGGGAACAGACACTGTCTCAGTAAGGTGATCCTTGAGTGATGAATATCATTTGCCCCTACATGAAAGATTATCCTTTCATACCGATGACCAGCTAACAGCCTAAGATCCTCTATCAAGTCCGGGGCTCTGGCTCCTGTGATACACCTGACTCTAGCTGGCGCTGGTGCCCCTAAAGGAGAAGCTATTTTCATGTGCCAGATAACAGAGTCTCCAATAACCAGAGCAGCTTTAACAGGGTTCTCAGCTGGTGCTTCACTGAGCGGGGCGGACCTGTTTATCATGTGAACAGTGGAGGATGGGGGGTGCTCGTGCATGGAAGGCTTTACAGCTGTGCCGGAGAAACGTCACCCACTCACTCTGCAGCGAGGGCCCTACAGCTGGAGTCAAGGGTGTGCTGACTCACTCTGAGGCACCTGGAGCAGCTGGCTGACTCTCTAGTCTTCATTAATGTGTGGATGGGCTCCTCTAACCCTGATAACTTCTTCATCAAAGACTAAACTAACTGACACTTCTCACTAATAAACCGAGCACTACTGCTAGTGACGGAGAAGCAGCTACAACTACAACCGCACTCAGAACAGACATCGACCTCGACCACACTGAGACTCACGCTGTAGATGGTCAGTCTAGACGTTAACGGCAATTTGGTGATATTTTTGTGTTCAGTTCTTGGTCAGATTTTACAAACTTGGCTGAAGTCAAGAGGCGAGCTAGAGCGTCAGGAAGCGGCAGGAGCAATATTTCATAATCTAGATTATTATTTATGTTCACCCATGTTACAAACAACACTCTTAAAGTGAACTTTCTTTATAGGACTAATTTACTTTCTCTGGAGTCATAATAACATGTATCTTTTTTAAATCTTTCACATGCATGTTCTAGTTTATAATAAAGTGCCTCTGACATCTTAAAAAACACATCAGCTGAATACAGCTGACTCTGTACCTGGAAAAACTGAACAGAACTCCTGACAGACCAACATGCCGATAATAACAGACACTCTGATCGTTGTGCATTTATTGTTGAACTTGTTCGAACGTCTGAGCTTAATATCTGTATTTAAACTCAAGTTAATCTCAGATATTAAACAAATAAGTCAATACTAATTTTTTCACATTCATAAATGCCTATTTATTTATTTTTAACAATTAGCTTTTTAAAATCTTCCAGAGTTCTGGTTTTATAGCATTTCATTAAGATGGCATTTTATATGTAGATGCAGTTCAACAGCTTTTTTTTATGTAAAGGAAGTAATTACACATCGATCAGGAAAGTCTTTGACAGCAGTTACCATGGTGATGCATGTGTGGTTAAATAAGAGAAATTCTGCTTCTAAATGTGTATTTGTGTGAACTTTAATAAAACAGACAGTCAGCTCTGATTATAAAAGTGGAGAAAAGCAAGTTTCACTCAGTTTTTCATCAGATGTTTCTGGTGTTTCTCTAAAATCCGTCAGAAATCAGAATAAAGTCTAATTTACAAGCACAAGTGAAGTTTATTGTGAATTTGTTTGGCATGAATTTAAAATAGCTAAACTCTTAATCCTTTATCCTTTAACACTAAATTAAATTATAAAGATGATCTGTTTACTGCTGATCTGTTCCTGTACTGACTATTAAACTCTTCCCTGCAGAGGGACCAGCTAAAACTACATCTACTACAAAAACTACAAAAGTGAAAGTCTCTCTGCACTGAGGGAAGCTGTGGACCATCTTCTGATCATCTTGATCCCAGCAGCCATTAATACACACCATGCAGAAACTGGGTCCACAGGGAACGGTCACTAGATCCTCCAGCAGATCCAGACAGACTGGACTGCTGAACTGGTCCTACTGAAATACAGGCCTCTGCCATTTTCCTGCACTCAGACTGAGAGAGAGCAGCTCTGAGATCAGTTTCCTTTTCCCTGAAACGAGGAAGCAGAGTGGAAGTGGCTCCATGTTGAAGATCTGGAGGAACATCAGCTCCCCAGGAAGACTTTTGAGCCAAAGGTGTCTTTATACACTCTTACTCAGAACTCTTTGCTTCTTCTGTGAACTGAATTCTGGTTTTACTGTAAAAAAAAAAAAAAACTTACAGTACCTTTTAATGTGTTTGAACAAACCACCTAAATCTGGAATGTAAAATAAGACTTTAAACACACATAAAAGTTAATATAGTGTTTAATAATAATGGGCAGCGGTGGCCTAGCGGTTAGGGCGTTAGCCGCATGATCGGAGGATCAGGGGTTCAAACCCCTTCCCAATAGGTTGCCCTGAGGTACCCTTGAGCAAGGTACCGTCCCCATCACTGCTCCCCGGGCGCTTTCAATAGCTGCCCACTGCTGCACGGGTTTGAGTGTGCATGGGTTAAATGCAGAGGTCCAATTTCGTTGTGGTTCATGTGTGCTGTGCCGTGACCTCGCAATGACAAGGGTTGTCACTTTCACTTTCACTTTTTTCACTTAATATTCAGTTCATGTAATCTTACATCTAAGTTTACGGAGTGCTGGAGTCCATCCCAGTTCACACAGGGCAAAGGACAAGGGACAAACCCTGGACAGGTCGCCAGCCCATCGCAGGGAGGAGCGGGACGGGGACGGCACCTTGCTCAAGGGTACCTCAGGGCAACCTACTGGGAAGGGGTTTGAACCCCCGATCCTCCGATCACGCGGCCAACACCCAAACCACCAGGCCACCGCCGCCCCTCAGACAGTATAATGATGTAATGATGTAATGATGTAACATTTTATTAGAACTATATACAGAAACAGAACACAATAATAAACACAACACTGCAATAATGATAGAAGTTATTAATAATAATAATACTGTAATTAATTAAAATAATTATAATTAAAGTGAAGGGAGGAGGACTCTTGCTGTAGGATTCACGCTGTTCAGATAGAAGTTTCTGAAAAAGCAAGCATGTTACTGTAGCACACGCACACGCTTACACACAAACACACACACACACACACACAAAGCTGAAGGTAACGAGTGTGAATTAGTTTTTTATGTTTAGTGAATCTTCCATTACTTTCCATTACATGATCGATCACACATTCCCGAGGCACCACACACACTATACACACTCTTTTTTACACACTCGTTTACCTGCTTTCTGTTCAGTAGATCACTAATCCTGAACTGCAGCTGCTGCTTCTCCTGCATCTTCTGTCAGAAACAAACACACACAGTGATGTGATAAAAATGTGTTTTTAATAAATAAAGAACCTGTTCACACAGTTCTTCAGGTCACTGTGAACCAAATCATAAATCTGAACAAAAGACAAAGGAAGTGGTTCAAACTCACTTTGTGCAGGAGTTCAGACTTTTTACACATCAGCCAGTTGAGCACTTTCACTTTTCTCTGTGAAACAGGCATGAACAGTAGCAGTTCAGAACCTTTCAGCAGAAATTAATAATAATAATAATATTAATAATAACAACAACAATAATAATAATAATAATAATGATAATAATAAATACTGGTTAGATTACAGGCATTCATTTCAATGTACAAACATTCTGTTCACTGCCAAGTTTCGATGGGCTTACACACACACACACACACACAGCAATATTCACTATTTTGGCGACCTGCATACACACACTGTCTAGGTATTTTCGAAGGCCCTGAAGCTTGATGCACTGAAGATAAAACAAATTAGGTTTTATATAATAATAATAAGAAGAAGAAGAAGAGGAATGATGATAATAATAGCAGCACAAGCCATTATTATTAGTAAAAGTAAATAATAGATATAATAAGGTAAAAATAATAAACCCCTTTTCTCCTCTGTACTCTGAACTAAACTGATCACCTTGTGCTGTTTGTCTGAGACCTCCGACTGAAGATCCTCTTTCGTTGGTCACCTGTGGGGACAGAGAGGAGTGTTCTTTATTCAGTGTGAAGCTGATCTCAGATCTGTGCTGTGTGGGTCGCTGTACTGCACCACTGTACCAGATAACTGTGATACTGGTTCAGAATAAAGAGTGTCTCCTCCAGACTCCTCCCAGAACTCAGGGTCTTCAGGTAGAGCTGCTCCAGGGTCAGAGGAGGAGGAAAATCACTGTTTTCTATTTTCTTTATTACAAACACTGGTTCAGGGGCAGTGGTGGCCTAGTGGTCAGGGAGTTGACCACAGGACAGGAAGATTGTGGGTTCAAACCCCACACCAGTAGGTTGCCATGAGGTACCCTTGAGCAAGGTAACATCCCTGTCACTGCTCCCCGGGCACTTTCATAGCTGCCCACTGCTGCACGGTGTTTGCTTGGGTTAAATGCAGAGGTCCAATTTTGTTGTGGTTCACTGTGTGCTGTGCTCTCACCTCGCAATGACAAGAATAGTCACCTTTTTTTTTTTTTTGGTTCATAAAGAAAGTGTCCCGCACAGCGCCCCCTGCTGAACGCCTTCATTAATGACTGAAGCAGCAACACTGGAGTCCTTCTGTTCGTCCTGCAGGGGGCGCAGCAGCAAGTAGTTACTGAACGGTGTGATTCATTCAGTCATTATTCCTGAATATTCAATAATATTTCTTACTCTTAAAACAAAAACCAAACATACATTACTAGTAATCATACAAACAGCAGATAAAACCATCAAGTACGTGTAAAATGAATCATAATACAAAACATTAAAGTTGAATCTTCCTCTTTGCTCAGTCGTGATGATCTGATGAGTCCCTGTGTTTGTAAATTCAAGTGAAAGTGATTATTCTGGTCATTGTGAGCACTTCTGCATTTAACACATGCACAAACACACCGTGCAGCAGGGGGCAGCCATGAAAGCTGCCTAGGGAGCAGTGACGGGGACAGTACCTTGATCAAGGGTACCTCAGGGAAAACTCCCTAAGCACTAGACCACCGCTGCCCCTAACCTACCTTGTGTTAGCGGTTAGCCGCCGATGCTAAACTAACTCGCTAATGTTCATTTAATGTTAATTTTATGTTTTTTCTGTTAAACTCGAGCGTTCGTGTTTCGGCCTCTCGTCGGTGAGTCACAGTAGTTAACTGACCGCCCTGTGTGTGTAAACTGCCTGCATTAGCGGTTAGCACACGATGCTAATCCAGCTCACTAATGTCTGTTTACTGTGCTGCTTTGTGTTTAACTCCAGTGTTTGTGTTTGGACGCTTGTGGCTTCTCGCCATTACATCCTGTACTCCTGTGCTCCTCCCGCTCTCCCTCCATCACCTCGGGCTCCCGCAGCTCCTCCGAGCTGATCCGGAGCTCCGCGAACAGACAGAGAAGATAAATCGGGCGGTTCGAAACCTGAGCGCAGGTCATTTAGCTCCACCCACTCACTCTCCAACGCAGCCACAAGCTCCTCCCCCGAACCCTGCCAAGGCTGTCTGTTTTCTACGTCCTTCCAGGGGGTGGAGCTTGCATCCCATGACCGCCTAGGGGGCGTGGCCTGTTTGTCTTTCGTACTGGTGTGTATGACAATCTGACATTTCCTCCTTTTGTGCGTGTATTTGAGTGTGTGTGTGTGTGTGTGTTTTGAAATTCCCTTCATAAAAATGGATACAGAAGTGTTATCATGACTAATAGGAAGTGACATCACTGTCGTTTTATGAACATTAATAAACTTCTAATGAAACCTTTCTAAAGACAGAAGAGTTCCTGTGGAGTCTGTTCTCTCACAGCTCCTCTGAGCTGCAGGACATTAGAGTGTGTTCAGCTCCAGTGAAGAGCTGCTGAGAGAGTTGTGTACTCAGTGTGTGTGTGCAGCACTAGTGTAGGGCTGGGTGTGTATCTGTCAGTGTGCTGTGAAGTCAGTGTTGTTTTACTAGTGAGAATGTTGCTGAGTTTTTATCTTCTCTTCATGGAGCTTCTCATCACTGACGGTGAGTGAGATCTGTTTCTCTTCTTACTGATGAACTGACAGTTTGGAAATGGAGAGAGAATGTTTGTGTATGTGTGTGCATTTACATGCATCTGTGTGTGTGTGTGTGTGTGTGTGTGTGTGTATTTGTGTGCGTGCACATGTGTGAATGCATTTTTGTGTTTGTGTGTTCGTGTGTGTATAGGCGTGCGTGTGTGTGCATTTGTGTGTATGTGTGTTAACTGTTGATTGTGTCTGCATGTATGTGTTTTTGTGTGTGTGCAAGCGAATGTTTTAATCTGTGTTTGTGTGTTTACATGC
>CM029370.1:2828298-2860010 GCA_017165825.1 Hepsetus odoe
TCACTGGGAGCAGCAGATCGGCTGCAAAACAAATTCACAGTGAAAAAATGTAGTCCACACAATTATTTTTTCATAGCAGCTGTTATTAGGTAGAACAAGATGTCCAGCAACTTTGGTGAGCTCCAGATTTAACTTAATTTTAATGAACGGTCACTTGAAGAGGTGGTCCTGACTACAGTTTGTTCTGCTCACCCAGTGTTGTGTGGACAGCATCTTTATTAGAGTCCGGCAGTGTCCCCATACACTCTGCTCCAGCATCAGTTTCAGCACCTGCAGTAAAGCGGGATCAGAGCACAGGTCCCATCAACTCCTGCTTTAACTCACTACTGGTGGTCTTTTGGTTCCCTCAGAGGACAAGCTGCTCTTTTCAGTCTCTGTGTCCCCAGGTTCTCTCTATTCTCTCCTAAACTCAACAATCTCAGACTAAACACCTTCAAATGCAGAACGACTGATGATGTCGCTCCACAGACCACCTACATGACACTTGCTGTTCGTTTCTGTCACTCACCCTGAAGCTGGACGTCATGTGTGTCAATCTGGTAAAGATCAGTGTTCACCAGGTCGCTGTTGGAGTCACACTGATCCCCACCATCAGCGTCCCGGATCATGTCATTATCTGCAAAAAGAAGTGTGTGTGAATGTACTGTTCCCCTCTGGGCTCTCATTATTTATTCCATTAAGGTTCTTAATAACTATATACTAAATATATACTAAATGTATATCTAATAAACTGGCTAACAACACCAGAGTTCATCAAAGCAGCCAGCAATCAACATTCTAGCAACAAATTAAATACCATAGCAGCCAAGTGGGATATTTTAGCAACCACCTAGCAACTGCCTAGGATACCATAGCAACCACATAGTGACACCTTAGCAACCAGAGATACTATTTAAACATCCTAGAAACACAATAGCAACCAAGTGGGATATCATAGCAACCATCTACCACCAACTTAACAACCAAATGAAGTAGCCTAGCAACCCTTTAGCAATTCTCTGGCAACCACCTAAAATCCACAAATTCACTGTTGGACTGTTGGGATGGAGGACAAGCTTTCAAGGACTTTGGTCAAACCCTTGTCCAGCCTAATGAGAGCTCAGCTGTCAGTCCTCCAGTCCTGCTTTAAACCCTGTGTTCGACCTTCTGTTCCCATTATCTACTCACCCAAAAGGTTGTCCATGTTATCAAGAGGGTTCTCCAGGTCCTTGTCCTCATTCATAGGGACAGCCTCAGCCTGAGTGTCATCAGCTGTTGCCACTGATATCTGGTTCTCTGTTTTCAAACAAACATCATCAGTTTTTGGGTTTGAACACGTTCTCCACATCAGTTCTTCGTGTTCTGTCCTCACCTGGGAGCTGGATCTCCAATGGTTCAGTTTTTTCTTCCTTCTGGAGCTCATCTACACCGTCAAGTGATATTTTTCATTAAAACCTTTTCATTTTGATTTCTTTTCATTAAAATGTTACTATTAATCAGATGTTTGCTGATTGTATGTTTACTC
This sequence comes from Hepsetus odoe, assembly GCA_017165825.1. Lineage (NCBI taxonomy): Eukaryota > Metazoa > Chordata > Actinopteri > Characiformes > Hepsetidae > Hepsetus > Hepsetus odoe. Next base: position 2,829,803 of record CM029370.1, read on the forward strand.
ACCTAGACGCTGGTCAGCAGCAGCCACAAAATCCGAAATCAGACTCTCCAGGAGAACTCTCAGCACTTCAGGGCTGCTGACTTGCTGTAGGTGCTTCCCTGCTTTAATATCAGCATTAAAATCAGAATTTCACATGTGACTTATTCATGCCTTGAAAGCTAAAAATCTGTAATCTACATTTAAGGCTTGAAATATAAAGTAGGTCTATAAACATAATTATTAATATCTATCCATTCAGCAAATACTGGGGTAAATATAACAGCATAGCAACACCATAGCAATGAACTAGTGACATCATGTTAAGCACCTGTGATAACAAGGAAAAAGGCTTGTAACATCTTAGCAACCAATAAGTTATAGCTATCAAACACTTTTGATAATATTACAACAGCCTAGAAGCATCTTGGCATCCACTTAGTAACAACCATTTGCATAAAATATTAATCACCTAGCAACACCATGGCAACTAAACTAAATCAGCCTGCCAACCATATTAGATATCATGATTACAGCCTAGCAACACACCTAAGCAACAAATTAGTAACAGCCATCAACCACTCAGGATAAAACATCAACAACCTAGAAACACCTTAGCAACCAATAATTAATAACCTATTAACCACGTTGGATAATTATAACAGCCTAGCAACACCTTGGCATCAGACTAGTAACATCTTACAACCACTTAGCATTAAATATTAATAGCCTAGCAACACCTTAGCAACCCAACAGTTACACCCTATCAAAAACAGTGTCTTCTGTTTGTGTCCTTCACTCACCCAGATACTCCTCACCAGCTCTCTGGACTCCACCGTCCACTGGGAGGTCCAGGAGCTCAGTGTCCTCGGCCCTCCTGCCTTCAGTGTCTCCATCTGGATCATTTTGGAGAAATGAGTGTGAATAAAGATCACTTCCTACTTTCACTTCCATTAAACCTCAACACTTTCTCCACTTTCTCTCCTCTCATTGGTCTCGTTCCTTGCTTTCACATCAACAAACACCATCAGTTCACTTTTCACACCAGGCTTCACATCATCCCTCCTTCATTTTCCTTCTTTTATAGGTTACAAGTCAAATCACTGTCAAAGTTAGCTTATTAAAGTATTAAAAATAATTTTACTTTAATAAAGACTAACACAAGGCACTGCTGTATTAATGTTATACAGTGCTATAAATATTGTAATAAATATTATTTAGATTTTGTTTCTCCCACATTTAGTCTCTACTATGAATTATTCAGGATCTCCTGCAAATTACTCAGTAATTATTCTGATTTATTTCATATTTACAATAAATTTACATGATTTCTTTTAGTGAACTCACTCAGAAACTGCTCTGTCTCAGTATTGTCCTCATCCAGTAGGACGTTCAGAGGGCCTTTTGAGGGTTGATCCACATCTCCGGTGGTCTCCTCGTACAGTGGACCTGCCTCGTCTTTCAGTGGCTCCACAAGGACCACCGGCAGGACCAGAACCTCTGCCTCTCGCTCTTCCTTCTTCTCTACTGGATCATGTTTGTATTCGTTCTCTTTATCTTTATCGTTTTTTGTGTCAAGATCTAGTTTTCCCTTTTTCCTCCACTGAATCTTCCACTTTGTCTTTTTTCCTTTGTTCTTCCCCTTGTTTTTCATTTGATCTTTCCTGAATCTCTCCTCATTGTTTGTCTCTGTCTCAGAGTTGTCCACTTGGACGCAGGAGCACCACATCCAAAGACAGCTCATCTTCTCTGCTTCTCTCTCAGATTTCTGTCTTCCTTCCTCTCTGAAATCTCCTCACAGACTGTTCTGAAGTGTCTGTTTGCTCAGAATTGACCTGCATCATCACATTTGTGACGTCAGAGTGAAGTTCCAAACCATGTTCTAGGTTCTAATGTGGGTCTTTTTGTAGTAAATTACAGTGAAGCTGCTGCTTCATTTCTCATCCTCCACTTCTGATCAGGAAACAGTGAGACAGAGATCATTTCTGCTCTGGGACAATAAGAAGCAAAAGTGCAGTGAATCACTCTTCAGTCCGACTGGCTTCGCTGTGTTGATGTTGTGTGTTCTGGCCTTTAGACACACCAGTGAATTAGTAAAATGGCCATAAATATAAAGACTACATAGAGTGAAAAATAAAAAAAATAGAGTTTTTAAAGTGTGAGCAGTACAACATCCTGTTTAGTAAAGAAAAATATATACTTATAAAGCATTAAATTAATGAACTCCAGTTTTTTTACTCACTTGACTGTTGATCCAAAAAATCATACAAACAACAAACAAACAAACAAACCAAAAAATAAAAATAAATAGCAGACAAAATGAAATAACAGTGAAGAATCTTAAATGTTTCTTACATTTCTCTTTGGAACAGCCTTTTCTGGTAAACGTGATGAAGTGTGTTTTGATGTTCTTCTACATTACTGTTATAATTCTATTATTTAAAGACACAATCCAGCGTTAATAAAGTTCAATAATCCTGAAGTGTGAATGTTTCACTACAGTTCAGTACACAATACTGTAGAAACTGAAGAACATATTTGGATTTGGCTGTTGTTGGAAGTCCTGCAGATCTGTTCTGACGGTGTGTTTACTCTCAGAATCAGATCAGTGTTGGACAGTAGCTGCTGCAGTTCAAGTGGAGAGAAGTGAAGCTGTAAACGACAGGAACTCTGAGTGTCTTCTGGACTCCAGTCTCTGTGATCAGTGCAGGTCTCAGGTCAGTAGATTGTGAACAGGGGATCCTGCTGTCCAAGGTGCTGAACTGGTGAGCTTCTGTTTTCAGGAGGAAGTTGCCTTTGATTCTGAAACTGTGGAGCAAATGTTAAGAAGAACAAAAACAACCTTGATTCACTTTTCATGATCTCACATCATTGAGCTTCATTCTGTGAGAAACTGGGATGATTTCATCTGAAACTCTGCTGCTGACGGATCATTTTCTGTTGGATGTGCTGCAGATAAAATGAAATTTGAAGAAAGTCAAAGTCAGTGTTGTGTCCTCCAGCAGCTTTTACTCTGTTTCTGTTCTTAAAAATGCTACAACGTGTTATATTACATATAATATTACACACCCAGTACATTTAACCTTCTTTACTTCCTCATTACAGCAACACAAAGTTACTAGGAGGGCCTGTTACATTACACTGTCATCTAGTGGTCTTAACTTTACACTACACTCATCAACACATCCTTTAGCTTGTGTTAACACTGAACATAGTGTGAACATTTTAGATAGATGTCACACCAGTCACACTTCACAAACTAGAATAGTTACTGGAAAACTAGAATAGACTACAGCTGCCACTTTGTTCCCAGCTGAAACCGGTCTGGAAGTTGGGAAGGTGAGGATTCCTCTTAAATGTGTTCAGACTAAAGTAGAGTCTGTTCTGAAAATGGAAGGAGGAACAAAGGATAAAGGTAAGCTGAGGGTGACGGACGCAATAAAAAGTCCCCAAAACAAGAGGAAGAAACCTTGGGAGGAAGACTTAACAGGGATTCCATCCTCCTCTGGTTGACTCCGGAAACAAAGAAGGAAAGAAAGAAAAACAATGAGCATTTCATAATTAACCAACTTAGTGGTGAGTTCCAGTAAAGTATGAGTTACAGTAAAAGAGTCCGGTAGTGTCTGTAGTTGGAAGTTCAGTGAGCTAACAGTGGTGGTTCTGCTTGAGTGGGAGATGATTTTGTTCATCTTAGCAGCAGCAGCAGCTCCTGCAGATGATCCAGAATGATGTAGATTATCTGGAGTTTAGGTGGGGAGAGAAATCTGATGATAGTATTTTCACCAACATGGTGGAGTTACTGGTATGGAGTTCAGGAAACCCTCACGGTGATTGATGGTCTTGCTTTCCAGAAATACCTAAGCTGTCCAATTTACAGGTGGACAGCCATCCAACAGAGAGAAAGGAATTAGTCCTGTTTAGGACTCACATTGTACAGACCATGAATTTACAGAGTGCAGGACTCTCGCTATTACAGCCTGACTAGAAAGGAGAGATCCAAAGGTTTTACAAACACAAGACCTCCCTGAGACACTGGCATCCCCCACACCACCATCAACAAGCTGTCTTTTTTGTATTTGGGTTAATTATATTGAGGAAAAGGGTTTCAAAAGAAGAGAAGTTTAAACCTGTTCTCTGACTGAGAACTCTGGTGTTTTTATGTGTAACTGCTATTCCTCCCCCTCGGCCTCTTCAGTGAGGATTGTGTACAAAACTATAACCTGTCAGAGTTTCGATTAATGTAATAAACTCATCAGTTCTGTGAGACACAGAACATCAGAATCCCCATCACTGATAATCTCATTTACAGTTAAAGCTTTAGAGTTTAGTGATCTAATATTGAGAATATTATTGTTTGCTGATTAAGGAAGTCTAACATTAATCGAACTGGTAGAGCAGATCTTCTGAGTTTCTCTTTGGTATAGTTTTGTTCGGGGGAACAGACACTGTCTCAGTAAGGTGATCCTTGAGTGATGAATATCATTTGCCCCTACATGAAAGACTTCCATACCGATGACCAGCTAACAGCCTAAGATCCTCTATCAGGTCCGGGGCTCTGGCTCCTTAGATACACCTGACTCTAGCTGACTCTGGTGCCCCTAAAGGAGAAGCTATTTTCATGTGCCAGATAACAGAGTCTCCAATAACCAGAGCAGCTTTAACAGGGTTCTCAGCTGGTGCTTCACTGAGCGGGGCGGACCTGTTTATCATGTGAACAGTGGAGGATGGGGGGGGTGCTCGTGCAGGGAAGGCTTTACAGCAGTGCCGGAGAAACGTCACCCACTCACCCTGCAGCGAGGGCCCTACAGCCGGAGTCGAGGGCGTGCTGACTCTCTCTGAGGCACCCGGAGCAGCTGGCTGACTCTCTAGTCTTCATTAAAGTCTGGATGGGTTCCTCTAACCCTGATAACTTCTTCATCAAAGACTAAACTAACTGACACTTCTCACTAATAAACCGAGCACTACTGCTGCTGACGGAGAAGCAGCTACAACTACAACCGCACTCAGAACAGACATCGACCTCGAGCACACTGAGACTCACGCTGTAGATGGTCAGTCTAGACTTTAACAGCAATTTGGATATTGTTTTTGTGTTTGGTTCTTGGTCAGACTTTTACGGAGTGCTGGACTTTTACACTACAATTACAGAGTGCTGGAGTCTCACACAGAGCGAAGGACAGGGGACGCACCCTGGACAGGTCGCCAGCCCATCACAGGGAGGACCGTGACGGGGACGGCAGCTTGCTCAGGGGTACCTCAGGGTAACTTATTGGGAAGGGGCTCGAACCCCCGATCATGCGGCCAACGCCCGAACCACTAGGCCACCGCCGCGCCTCAGACTGTATAATGATGTAAAAATGAAGGGGTTTAAACAAAACACTACTTAATTAAACACAACATTTTATTAGAACTATATACAGAAACACAACACAATAATAAACACAACACTGGAATAATGATATAAGTTATTATTAATAATAAGAATAATACTGTAATTAATTAAAATAATTATAATTAAAGTGAAGGGAGGACTCTTGCTGTAGGATTCACGCTGTTCAGACACAAGTTTCTGAAATGAGAAAACAAAAGCAAGCATGTTACTGTAGCACACGCACACACACACACACACACACGCACGCACACAGAGCTGAAAGTAACGAGTGTGAATTAGTTTTTTATGTTTAGTGAATCTTCCATTACTTTCCATTACATAATCGATCACACATACATTCCCGAGACACCACACACACTATACACACTCTTTTACACACTCGTTTACCTGCTTTCTGTTCATCCATCCATCCATTTTCTGCCGCTTGTCCCAAACGGGGTCGCGGGGGAGTGCTGGTGTCCAACCCAGCGCACACAGGGCGAGGACGGGGGACGCACCCTGGACAGGTCGCCAGCCCATCGCAGGGAGGAGCGGGACGGGGACGGCACCTTGCTCAAGGGTACCTCAGGACAGCCTATTGGGAAGGAGTTCGAACCCCCGATCCTCCGATCACGTGGCCGACGCCCGAACCACTAGGCCACCACTGCCCCAACCCATACACACGTGCAGCTATTGAAAGCGCCCGGGGAGCAGTGACGGGGATGGTACCTTGCTTTCTGTTCAGTAGATCACTAATCCTGAACTGCAGCTGCTGCTTCTCCTGCATCTTCTGTCAGAAACAAACACACACAGTGATGTGATAAAAATGTGTTTTAATAAATAAAGTAAAGAACCTGTTCACACAGTTCTTCAGGTCACTGTGAACCTCTAACACTGAGTCACCAGGACGACATTCTGTGTTGAAGGACTCGTGTCCCACACTCTAGGGACTGGGAGGTGGGTGGACTGGGAGTGTTGAAATAGTGTTCATGTTACAAAACTTTAAAGTGGAGAAAATTATGTTTTTATAATCTGACATTTTCCACTTTAACTTAATGTAAGAGTGAAAATGTAAACAGTAAAGCTACTTTACACTTTACACCAAATCATAAATCTGAACAAAAGACACAGGAAGTGGTTCAAACTCACTTTGTGCAGGAGTTCAGACTTTTTACAGATCAGCCAGTTGAACGCTTTCACTTTGCTCTGTGAAACAGACACGAACAGTAGCAGTTCAGAACCTTTCAGCAGATAATAATAATAATAATAATAATAATAATCAATACTGGTTAGATTACAGGCATTCATTTCAACATACAAACATTCTGTTCACTGCCAAGTTTCTATGTGCTTACACACACACACACACACACACCCCCAGCCTTACCCACAATGTTCACTATTTTGGCGATTTGTGTACACACACTGTCTAGGTATTTTTGAAGGACCTGAAGCTCAATGAACAGAAGATAAAACAAATTAGGTTTTATATAATAATAATAATAATAATAATAATAGTGATGATAATAATAGCAGCACAAGCTATTATTATTAGTAAAAGTAAATAACAGAAAAAATACGGTAAAAATAATCATAAACCCCTTTTCTTCTCTGTACTCTGAACTGAACTGTTCACCTTGGGCTGTTTGTCTGAGACCTCCGACTGAAGATCCTCTTTCTTGGTCACCTGTGGGGACAGAGAGGAGTGTTCTTTATTCAGTATGAAGCTGATCTCAGATCTGTGCTGTGTGGGTCGCTGTACTGCACCACTGTACCAGATAACTGTGATACTGGTTCAGAAAATAAAGTGTCTCCTCCAGACTCCTCCCAGAACTCAGGGTCTTCAGGTAGAGCTGCTCCAGGGTCAGAGGAGGAGGAACATCACTGGAAGACAAGCGAAACGTTTTATTTTTATGACAAACACTGGTTCATAAAGAAAGTGTCCCGCACAGCGCCCCCTGCTGAACGCCTTCATTAATGACTGAAGCAGCAACACTGGAGTCCTTCTGTTCGTCCTGCAGGGGGCGCAGCAGCAAGTAGTTACTGAACGGTGTTATTAATTCAATCATTATTCCTATCAATAATATTTCTTACTCTTAAAACAAAAACCAAACATACATTACTAGTAATCATACAAAGAGCAGATAAAACCATAAAGTATGTGTAAAATGAATCTTAATACAAAACATTAAAGTTGAATCTTCCTCTTTGCTCAGTCGTGATGATCTGATGAGTCCCTGTGTTTGTAAATTCAAGTGAAAGTGATTATTCTTGTCACTGTGAGCACTTCTGCATTTAACACATGCACAAACACACCGTGCAGCAGGGGGCAGCTATGAAAGCTGCCTAGGGAGCAGTGATGGGGACAGTACCTTGATCAAGGGTACCTCAGGGGAAACTCCCTAAGCACTAGACCACCGCTGCCCCTAACCTACCTTGTGTTAGCGGTTAGCCGCCGATGCTAAACTACCTCGCTAATGTTAATTTAATGTTAATTTAATGTTAACTGAATGTTTTTTCTGTTAAACTCGAGCGTTCGTGTTTCGGCCTCTCGTCGGTGAGTCACAGTAGTTAACTGACCGCCCTGTGTGTGTAAACTGCCTGTATTAGCGGTTAGCACACGATGCTAATCCAGCTCACTAATGTTTGTTTGCTGTGCTACTTTGTGTTTAACTCCAGTGTTTGTGTTTGGACGCTTGTGGCTTCTCGCCATTACATCCTGTACTCCTGTGCTCCTCCCGCTCTCCCTCCATCACCTCGGGCTCCCGCAGCTCCTCCGAGCTGATCCTGGAGCTCCGCGAACAGATAGAGAAGATAAATCGGGCGGTTCGCAAATTGGCGGCCAAACATGCGGACTGTCTGAGCTGCTGGCGCATTTAGCTCCACCCACTCACTCTCCAACACAGCCACAAGCTCCACCCACTCACTCTCCGACACATCCACAAGCTCCACCCACTCACTCTCCGACACAGCCACAAGCTCCACCCACTCACTCTCCGACACAGCCACAAGCTCCTCCCCCGAACCCGGCCAAGGCTATCTCTGTTTTCTACCTCCTTCCAGGGGGGTGGAGCTTGTACGTCGGATCCCATGACCGCCTAGGGGGCGTGGCCGGTTTGTCTTTCGTAGTGGTGTGTACGACAATCTGACGTTTCCTCCTTTTGTGCGTGTATTTGAGTGTGTGTGTGTGTGTGTGTGTGTGTGTGTGTGTGCTTATATGTGTGTGTGTGTGTGCTTATGTGTGTTCTGAAATTCCCTTCATAAAAATGGAAACATGAAAAATGGTTATCATGACTAATGGAAAGTGACATCACTGTGGTTTTGTGAACATTAATAAACTTCTGAAACCTTTCTAAAGACAGAAGAGTTCCTGTGGAGTCTGTTCTCTCACAGCTCCTCTGAGCTGCAGGACATTAGAGTGTGTTCAGCTCCAGTGAAGAGCTGCTGAGAGAGTTGTGTACTCAGTGTGTGTGTGCAGCACTAGTGTAGGGCTGGGTGTGTATCTGTCAGTGTGTGTGAAGTCAGTGTTGTTCTACTAGTGAGAATGTTGCTGAGTTTTTATCTTCTCTTCATGGAGCTTCTCATCACTGAAGGTGAGTGAGATCTGTTTCTCTTCTCTGGTGATGAACTGACAGTGTAGAATTATAAGCTCAGTATAAATGAGTGTCCAGAGTCATGATGACTCAAATGGAGAGAGAGTGCGTTTGTGTATGTGTTTGCTTTTACATGCATCTTTATGTGTGTGCGCATGTGTGTATGCATCTCTGTGTTTGTGTGTTCATGTGTGTATGGGCATGCGTGTGTGTGCATTTGTGTTTATGTGTGTTACCTGTTGATTGTGTCTGCATGTGTGAATACATGTGTTTTTGTGTGTTTGCCGGGGAATATGTTTTAATCTGTTTTTGTGTGTGTGTGTGTGTGTGTATTTACGTGCGTGTGCATACCTCTGTGTGTATGTGTGTTTCCGTATGTCCATGTGTATTTATGTGCATACCTTTGTGTGTGTGTGTGTGTGTAGGCATGCATCTGTGTGTGTGTGTGTGTGTGCGCGCGTGTGCATACCTCTGTGTGTGCTGCTGTACATGTGTGTGTGCATACCTCTGTATGTGTCGGTGTACATATGTGCCTGTGCATGCATCTAAGTGTGTGTGTGTATAGGCATGCATCTGTGTGAGATTGTGTGTTTGTGCACATGTGCTTGCATCTGTGTGTGTGTGTGTGTGTGTGTGTGTGTGTGTATTTGTGTGCATGTGCGTTTAAGTGGATACCCCTGTGTGTGTGTGTAAGTTTTAAACAGTTTTTTATGTTCTGTAGTGAATATATGTGTGAAGTGTTCAAAGGACATATGGATGTGGCTTCATATAAGCTTTAACGTGTGTGTGTGTGTGTGTGACTGAAAAACCCATCATAAAAGTGGAAACAGTGATCTAATGACTCTCTCGTCTCTGTGTGTGATTGTGTGCTGATAAGAAACCTTTCTAAAGACAGAAGAGTTCCTGTGGAGTCTGTACTCTCACAGCTCCTCTGAGCTGCAGGACATTAGAGTGTGTTCAGCTCCAGTGAAGAGCTGCTGAGAGAGTTGTGTACTCAGTGTGTGTGTGCAGCACTAGTGTAGGCTGGGTGTGTATCTGTCAGTGTGCTGTGAAGTCAGTGTTGTTTTACTAGTGAGAATGTTGCTGAGTTTTTATCTTCTCTTCATGGAGCTTCTCGTCACTGAAGGTGAGTGAGATCTGTTTCTCTTTTTACTGATGAACTGACAGTGTGGAGCTGTGAGCTCAGTAAAAGGTGTTTACACACTGAGAAAAGAACCAAAACGGGAGATCTGGGACCACAACAGTTTATTGTAAAAAATGAATTAGCTGGACAAGAAGGTCCGGGGTTCAATGTGCAGGCGAGGCAGTCCAGTTTCTCTCTGTGTGGAGTGGACATGTCCTCCCGTGTCTGTGTGTGTTTCCTCCTGGAGCTCCGGTTCCTCCCACCATCCATAGACATGGATGTCAGGTTGACTGGAGATGCTAAATTGTCCTCAATTGTGAGTGTGCTGGTCTGTGTGTCTGCCTTGAAATGAACTGGTGACCTGTCCAGTGTGTCCCTGCTGTTCCCCCTGAGAGATCTGGGAGAGACTCCAGCACCGCCCGCGAAACTAAACAGGACACACGGCTCAGAAAATGAGAGAGCAGTTTTGTTGCATCTGCTTTTATTTTATCATGAATTTTGATACATTTAACAAAAGTGTAAAAATGTCTTTCATTTTTTGATCTACATCATTAGTAGAATATGGACATCTGAGTCCATCATTAAGTGAAAACTCAGATGAGCAGAATAAAGGACGTGTTAGTTGTAAAAGTGTAGTTGTGGTTAAAGAGCTGAATGTCCTCATGAACTGAAACAGCTGATCTGATCAGCACTGTGGGCGTGAACGTGGGTCTATAATAGAGTGTGTGTGTTTGTGGGCTTGTGGTTTTGGTGCTCGGTCTAAAAGGGTGCACAGCCGTGCAGAAGTCTTTGCACCATGAACATGAGGGTGCAGCTGGTTGAGGTGGGTCAGGTGTGTGTGAGTGATACCTTTAGCTTCTTCTGCTCCCAGTAGAACAACATTTACAAGCAGCCGATATGTTTGTTGTAAAACGATGCACCAAAAAGTAAATAAATAGAGACAGTATCAGTGTTTTGTTGACTGTGGTACAAATATGAGGATCCCAAAAGGCCAGATTGCTTTAATCATCCATAAAGATGGGAAAGATAAGAGAACACAAACAGTGATGGAGAGTTGTGTTGATCTTAATAAGTAAGCGGTAAAAGCTTTTAGTCTGAGAAGTCCCATTTTTAGCTCAGATTTTGTCTCATCAGTCCAAAGTACTTTGTTCCGAGATGAATCTGGCTCGTTTGAATGAGTTTAACAAACAACACGTGACTCTGTTTGTGGCGTGAGATCAGAAAGAGCTTCTTTCTCCTCATCCTGCCATCCAGATGTTCTTTGTTCAATTGCGCTGAAGTGTAGAATGATGTACAGATACACCTTCTGCAGCAAGATGTTCTTGCAAGTCTTTGGAGGAGATCTGTGGGTTGTCTGTAACCATTCCCACAATCCTGTGTGTGATATTTTTTAAGTCAAGTAGGATTTTATTGTCACTTATCATATACACAGTACATAGTGAAACAGCATTTGTGTGCCTAGTTTTGTTTGTGCCTGTGTGTGTGTGTGTGCTTCTCTGTGCATGTGTGTGTGTGTGACATTATTTGTGTGCCTAGTTTTTTTCTGCCTGTGTGTATGCGTCTGTGTGTGTGTGCTTGTGTGTATGTGTGCATGTGAATGTTTATTCATATACGTGTGTTTATGTGCGTGTGTGTGTGTGTTTGTGTTGTTATGTGCCTGCGTGTGTGTTGCATGTGTGTGTGTTGTTGTGTGTGCGCTAGTGTGTATGTGTGCATGTGGATGTTTATCCACGTGTGTGTGTGTGTGTGTGTGTGTGTGTGTGTGTGTGCGTGTGTGTGTGTGTGTGTGTGTGTAAATGATTGTCAGGTTTATTATTATTTTGTGATGAATTTAATAATCAGTTCTTTAATATTTGTTACTGACCTTGTGCTACATTTTCTCTGGGAGATCTTTATCCTCCTCACTGGGCTCATATTCAGACTTTTATTACTTCCTACTTTGTCCTACAAAACCATCACCTTTATCAAACGTGCCTCCAGGAACAGAATCATCAACAGTATTTCTCTAAAATGTTTTGACTGATATGAGCAGTTATTAATATCTTTAAATGAAACTTTAATCATCTTGGTTTCTGTGCTCTTCTGAGTAAAGTGGAGAATAAAACACAACAATCCCACGGTTTAATCAGTGGAGTCTTCACCTCACCTGGAGGGACTTTTAACTGATGGGGAGGAATTTAGAGACGGTCTAATGACTGTGTTCCATAAAAGCAGCACAGAGCTGCAGAAACATGGAGAAGAATTAATAGATTCATTAACAGCTAATAAACAAGTTCCACACACGAGCACTAGTTAGTTTACATTTTAACAGAGAGAGTCTGATGAGCTTTATCTCTCTGATCTGTGTCTCTGCAGGCTGCACTCTGGTCCACAGTGAAGGACTACAGTTTATAACAGCAAACACAGGAGAGTCAGTACTGCTGCCCTGTTCCTGCACTGACCTCAACACCACACCTGAGAAACTCACCTGGAACAAAGAAAACAGAAAAAGAAACATGTTGGAAGAGATCTCCATTAATAGTGATCAGTACAGAAACAGAGTTCAGCTGTTTAACACTCACTCTCCAGGAAATCTCTCTCTACTCATATCACACCTGACTGAAGAGGATGGAGGAGATTACACCTGTGATATTATACGTACATGGAATGATGGTGACTATTTAATGATCAGACTCACTGTTAAAGGTAAATCATTTCACCTTCCTGAGAAAGTTGGACGAAAGACTTCAAAACAGTTCAATAATAAAAGTCTCAGTTTCAAGTTTAATAACAGTGGAAAGGTGGACAAGTCATGTAAGTACATGTGTATCAACTTCAGTTGTTACTCATGTAACTACATCAGTGTTTCTTGATGGTCATGATAATATATGTATCGTGTGCAGTTATACATGTGTAATAAACTGATACTTATGAACGGCTGTGCAGGAAGCTACAGTGAATCCTTTAATCAACAGAATTAACAATGATGAAAAGTCTTGATCAGCAGTCGTCATGGTGACCTGTGTGTAACTATGAGTGAGAAAAGTTGCTGTTATGTTCTGTCTACTCATGAATTTAAGATGAAATGTGTTGATATAATTGAACAAAACAGAGAATCTAGTCTGACTGTTAGATGACGTTAGCAAGTTCTCATCAAATCTGCTGTTTCTCTACAATCAGTCACTCCTACAGTTAAAGAGCATTTTACCATCAGAAGAGAAGTTTACTGAGATTCTGTTCGAGATGAATTTTAAATGTCTGAACCTTTATCACCATGGTAACACTAAACTGAATGATGAAGATTATGGTCTGTTTGCTGCTGTTCTGATCCTGTACTGACTGTTAAACTCTTCTCTGCAGAGGGACCAGCTAAACCTCCAACATCTACTCCAGAGATCAACCCAACCAGTACCAGGACTTCACCCACAAGACCCAGTAAGCACCGCACACTCAGCCCATATCGCTGTAATATGCTGAATTTAGTCCTGCTTTAATGGATTAAAGATAATAAAATAACTGCTTGTGTGAAAAGTCCATCATCTGTTAGACTGAGCTCAGTGGTAGAGTTGAAGTTTAGTGATGAAGCTGTGTTGTTGCTCTTTGTTCATGTGAATTACATGTGAATAAGAGTAAATTTTTAAAAGTTGCTGATCGGTTTGTTGAAAGTATGGAAAGGAAGATCATGAGCATTGTGTGTCTTCAGAAGAAGTCTAGATCCATAATGCCCACAATGTCCTTAAAAGAAATGAAATGAAATGACTGACTGGTGTGAACTGGTTTACTCTTCTACACTCTCCAGACTGAGAAAATGAACAGAAACTAAAGGTTTAATAAAAATCTCATCTTTGGTTCAAGCATTTTTATGTATAATTGCTCCAAACTGAAGCACATTAAATAAATAAGATCACAGTTACTTTGTGATCATCCTGAATTTGGAATGTGAACTCAAAAGAACACTGCCGGGTTTAATTCGTATCTTTTGATTATAATATTAAAGATTTCCATATTAATGTGTTTCTTACTCATTAAAATTATATTCGCTTTTTAAAAACATTTTTATTTTGGTCTAAAACAAAATAAAGACCCAACACATTCGGACAGTTTATGTTTAGAAAATACAGAAACAGAACAGAAAATCCAGCTGCATTGTAAAATGGACTTTAACGAGTTTCTCTCACAGTTTTGATCAGATGTGTCTGAAATTCCTCGACTGTCACTGAACTGACTGTCAGACTCTTCTCTGCAGGAAGCTCAACTAAAACTACACAACCTTCAACAAGATCTCCTACAATCATCAACCACCAAACCAGTCTGAGCACTTCAGCCACAAGAACCAGTAAGCAGTGACCACTCAGCCCAGCTCAGTGTGATATGCTGAAGATTTCCTGTTTTATGGACTTTTAAAATATAGCTGTTTTATAGCTATAGCATCAACTGAAGAAAAAAAAGTTCCATCCTATAATGTAAAAATTAAGAATAAATGAAGATTTATTTCCGCTCTTGTTTCTTTGTGTTTTTGTGAGTCATGTGGGTGAATTTGGTCGACGGAGGAGTAAAGTAGGAAACACAGATTTCTAATTTCAGTTTGGATGTGAAGTGTGTTCATGTGCCAATGAAGTTTTGATTTTATGATTTTATTAAATAAAAATCAGCCACACAAAATAAGCTTTTAAAAGAGTTATTTCATCACCTCATCACCATGGTAACACTGTACTGAATATTGAAGATTATGGTCTGTTTGCTGCTGTGCTGTTACTACATCGACTATTAAACTCTTCCCTGCAGGAGAATCAACTACAACCAGAACCACCGTGTTCACCAGTCCAGCTGATCCAGTCTCTCCGGCGACACCTTCCTCGGCCACAGGTGTGTTCTTATCTTTCTTTTTCTGAATTCTCTTTCATTTTCATCAGTTTTATCTGGTTTATATTCACAATTCATGCAAATGACCTGAAAATGTTTCCTTTTAAAGTAAATCCATTCATGAACACCATTATATCATCAGTGATAACAAGAAACATGTTATATCTAAGGCCCAGTAAGCACTGCACACTCAGCCCATACAGCTGTAATATGCTGAATTAATTCCTGTTTTTAATGGTTTAAAAATATAAAAATAACAACACAAACATAAATAAAGAATACATTTTATTTGTACATTTTTGAAATCAGAAATTATATAATTTAGAGAAAAACTGAATTACAATATTTAAACAGATTTTGAGGATCGGACACACAATCATAGCAGGTTGTCTTTTCTTCTAGATCTTCAGGCTCTGCTTGAATGTGATAAAGGTCTCCATCATCTGTTAGACTGAGCTCAGTGTAGAGTTTCAGTTTTGTGATGAAGCTGCTGCTCAGAACATTAAAACAACTCAAACAGTGCAGGACATCCCATTAAATATACTGAAATAAAACAGCTAAAGATGAAATGCATGCAAACAGTGGATTTGTGGATTCAATCATTATCATTGATATTATGTTTCCAGTATAATGAACAGAATCTGCATAAATAGTAGAGAATCTGTACATTTGTTTGTTTATTAATCATTTAACTGGATAATTAAAAGGGCTTGAAAATCAGGTACACAGTCAGCAAGAGATCTCCATTAATAGTGATCAGTACAGAAACAGAGTTCAGCTGTTTAACACTCACTCTCCAGGAAATCTCTCTCTACTCATATCACTCCTGACTGTAGAGGATGGAGGAGTGTACAGGTGTGATATTGAAGGGTCGTATTCAATAATCAGACTCTCTGTTGAAGCTAAAACAAATATACACTGTAACATTTCTAATCTCAGAAATATATTTGAGTGTTTAGAGAAGCAGCTGCAAAAGATTTTCTAAAATGCTGATAAAATACATAAACTGACGATGTCGTTAAGAAATTATTTTAACTGATTAAAACTTCATTTCCTCTTTAGCTGGAGAAGATTTAAGAAGATCTACAGACTGGACTGAGAACGTTAACAGAACAGGCTAACACATCAGTAATGACAGACATCGGCTGTTCAAGTTCAAGCCTCTGTTGATTGATTTGCTCAAAAACTAGAACCATGGATTTTTTAAAAAGCTGTTCTCAAAACAACAAAAATAATGTTAGTAGGAAAACACATATATGTGTATATATATTTCATATTTCATAATCATTACAATTTCATCTTTTTTACATTTTCCAAAGTTGCCTTCGAACCTTTTTATATAGTTGACACTTCATGAGCAGTAAAGTAGGTGAGCACACTCCTGTAATGGCAGGTTTTCCTGTTTTTGTTTTTTTTAAATAAGATTATTATTATTTTTTGGAATATTAATAAATATTTATTATCCTCATATTCTCCACCTGTCAGTCATAGGTATGAATGGAAGCATGAAAAAGCTTGATCTGTGGATTAAATTATGATTACTGACATTATTTCATCATCATGTTCTATGTTTTATATCGTCTCATCAGCGTGGTGACCCTGTATTGAGTAATGTGTGTGCTGTTTGTATTCTGTGGAAACCAGAACCTGGGTATTTGGTCCAGACCTGACATTCATCATTACTGCTTCATTAGTCCTGATCTTCAGTTTTCTAAAGCTACAGCTCATTGCAGCTGATTGGCCAATTTCTCTGTAAATATCTGTGACATAACTTACAATAGATCTTCAACAGGACTCAGAAGAGTCTTATTCCTTTAAAACATTAAATGTGGAGATAAAGAGAATTTTATGATCCACCTGTTGTTGCAGGTTCTCTGCCCTTCATCCCCTTCGCCTTGGTGACTGTGATCTTTCTCCATGTTCTAGTAGCAGTGTTCTATCACACCAAGAGAACCAAAGGTATGAACTACACAATCAAACTCTAATAATCATTTTAATGATCTTCAGTGTCGTTTATCGACTGTTTGATTCCAATCCATCAGATCCAGCCAGAGTTCACTACAGCACTGCTGATGGAGATGAAGAGTGATCAGTTTAGAGACGTGCAGTTCTGCAGCTCATTCTTGAATTCACCATCTATCATCCAGAACTTTAATTAAAATGTTCTGTTGGCTTTTAATTTTTACAACTACTACCATCATCATCATCATCATCATCATCATCATCATTGTCATCATCATCATCATCATCATCATTACTATATTATTTTGTAAATGGTCATTTTAATTGGAGGTAAATCAGAGTTGAGTTGATCTAGTGAACTGTATGAACGTTTGATTCATTTGTACAGAGCTTTTTAATAAAATGACTCGTGTGGTGATACTTTTTTTCCATGTTATTTACTTTATCTAATATAATACAGTGCATATCTAATGTACTGAAAAATAAACCCCAGAGCCAGTTCAGCTCCAGTGATGAAGAACAGAGAAGGTCAGAATGAGCTGTATTGTGCCTCTGTGGACTTGCAGAAAGGATCTGACAGGATGTCTAGAGAGGAGTTGTGGTTTCATGTGAGGAAGTCAGGAGTGTCAGAGTGGTTCAGGAAGAGTGTGGAAGAGAGGTGAAGAAGAGAGTGCAGGCAGGTAGGAATGGGTGGAGAAGAGTGACAGGAGGGATCGGTGACAGACGGGTACCGGCAAGAGTAAAAGGGAAGGTTAACAGGATGGTACTGAGACCAGCTATGTAAAGACAGGTGGTGGAGACGAAGGTGTCAGTGTTGATGATGCTGAGATTTGTGTTGGAAGTGACGAGGATGGACAAGAAATGGAGATGGTTGATCCGCTGTGGCAACCCCTAAACGGGAGCAGCCGAAAGAAGAAGGAAAAGAAGAAGGAGAAACAGAAGTGTTCTCATGACTCACAGGAACTGACATCACTGAGGTTTTGTGAACATTAATAAACTTTATGTGATCTAAATGTTCAGAAGAAATAAAAACTCATTTACTATCCTTACTATACGTGTGTGTGTGTGTGTGTGTGTGTGTGTGTGTGTGTGTGTGTGTGTGTGTATGTGTGTGTGTATGTGTCTGCACGCGTTCACATGTGTGGGTGGGTGCGTGCACGTTTGTATGTGTGTGTGTGTATGGGTGTGTGTGTGTGTGGGTGTGTGTGTGGGTGTGTGTGTGTGTGTGTGTGTGTGTGTTTTGAGAGGAGGAGAAGAGCCAGCAAACACAACGAGAAAGTTTTGGTGGTTAAATTCTGACTCCACCAAAATGAGTGTGTGTATGTGGTTTTTGACACACACAGTGCTGGTGGAGCTCAGACTGAAGTTGTGCTCAGCTGTGGAATCTTTGTTTGTATCAGAGGTGATCTTCTCTTCATGAACATGAGGGTCTTATAGTGACTTAGTGAAAGTGAACATGTGTTGTTGTGAACACAGCACAGCTCACAGTGATGCACAACACAATGCCTCCGCTGTATTTAACCCACACACACTGTGCAGCAGGGAGCAGCACCCGGGGAGCAGTGATGGGGATGGTATCTTGCTCTAGGGTATTTAAGGTCCAGGATTCAAACCATGACCATCCTGTGGTCTATTCCCTAAACACTAGGCCACCCCTGCTCCTTTACTTCTTCTGCACTGAAGAACAGCTGGTTATGAGATGAGTGTCTGATTCCTGCTGCTTGTGTTTCTGCTGAGTGATAAATATGTGTGTCGCAAAATAAGCAGCAGCAACGTCGCTGTTGGTTAATAAGTATGAAATGAGTGTGAAATGAAAGATAACAAAAGGAGACGGACCACATTTTCTCACAAGCCAGATGATGCTTCGATATGAAGACTGATCATATATTTCAGACTTCAGCCAGCTTGAAAATATTTATTGAATCTGTATCTGTATCTCTGTATGTTACGTGTCTTGTTATTTTAATGTTTTAATTTGAATATTTCAGTGAAAAGATTCTTTATTTTTAACGTGCAGCTTGTTTAAGTGTCTCTAAGGAACTGTGAAACGACACAGTGAGTGTTCTCAGAAGCTCTGTGTGTGTGATCAGTATGTTTTCTCATGAGTCAGAAACACTGACACTGCGTGAGATTATATTGTGGTCTGTAGGTGAACTACAGCCACCAGGACCTCCAACTACAGTCACTACTACTGCAGTGGATGCCTTTAAAAATGAGTCCCATGAACTTTTTTTATGCAATTTTGTTATAAACTTAAAGGTGAAAACTTTTTATTTCAATATCATCTTATACCACAAAAGTCAAAAGTGGAAAAAAGATAGTAATGTTGAACTATTAGGTCAAAGACACACACACACACACACACACACACACACACACATGCACATGCACATTTTCAGAACGGTGCACCACAAAACAGGAAACAGCAACTGTTCTCACGACTCAGAGATGCTTTTGCAACTTTTAAGAAGCTGCTGTTCTCACAGTCTGAGCTGCAGGACAATAGAGTGTGTTCAGCTCCAGTGAAGAGCTGCTGAGAGAGTTGTGTACTCAGTGTGTGTGTGCAGCACTAGTGTAGGCTGGGTGTGTATCTGTCAGTGTGCTGTGAAGTCAGTGTTGTTTTACTAGTGAGAATGTTGCTGAGTTTTTATCTTCTCTTCATGGAGCTTCTCGTCACTGAAGGTGAGTGAGATCTGTTTCTCTTCTGGAAATGCAAAGGCACTGAAGTCACTTTAGTGAGAGTGAGAGTGAGACGTGAGAGTGTTCAGTAGACGTGTCTGTGATTGTCTGTTGGGACTTCTGTGTTGTACTGAAAATGAAAAACTGTTAAATTCCTGTGTTTGTAGTTGTTTCTGATACTTTTTTTAATCTTTTCTTTTTATGAGGTTAAAAGTAAACAGTTAAATATTAGACACAGTTTATTATGGATTATGTTTACATGCATTCACATGGAGTCACCAGGCTGTTCTCAAGGATGAGCCTTCAGGAACTTTATTTGGGAACATAATTCTGCCGTATTCGACTGCAGTTCGATTTTTAAAGTTGCTCAGACACCCAGCCTGAGTTCTGGCTTCCTGTTTTGCTGTACTTCTTAAAACAACAGTGCACCTTCTTTCTGACCTTCTTTCAGTTTCATTAAAGAACAGTTTTAGTCAAAGCTGCATGCGTGTGTGTTTTATATGCAGATGTCTATTTTTATGTATGTGTTAACAGAGCCTGTGTTTAAGGTGAACTTACTGGTGTGTTTTATTACAGGCTGCACTCTGGTTAAAAATGACAGAAAATTCGAAATCAGAGCACAAGCAGGAGGGTCAGTACTGCTGCCCTGTTCCTGCACTGACCTTCACAGCAAACCAGAGAAATTCAGCTGGAAGAAATACAACATCACATGGGTGGAGATATCCAGAGAGAGTGACCAGTACAGAGACAGAGTTCAGCTGTTTAACACTCACTCTCCAGGAAATCTCTCTCTACTCATATCACTCCTGACTGAAGAGGATGGAGGATTGTACAGGTGTGATCTTGGTGGAAGTGAATACATAGACATCACACTCAAAGTTGAAGGTAAAATATTAGCTGCACTATTGCACTAGTATTTGCACTAGTGTTCCCAACCGGACCCAACACTGGTGTTTTGTTGGATATTTCTTAGTTCTTTAACTATGTTCTAGGCGATTCATTCAAAATATAATTGTTACAGAAAATTATAAAAATTAAAATAAAATAAATGTTAAAATCTGTAGGTCCTTGCTGTTGCTCTGTTCATTCACTGTAAAACCTTCCCCTTCCTACAGCGACCCGAGCTAATGCAGGGGGCAGCAGTCCTGATTCATCCACAGTACCATCTCAAAAGAATAATGACAGAAAAAAATCATTCTCTCTGACTAAAAGTAAGAACAGTTTTGTTGTATTTTACTGGTTTTGTCAGTTCTGTCTCCATCCCTCCATCTTCTCTCCGCTCTGGTTCCACCTTAAAGATCACTGTAATCATTGTTTCTGGAGTTACAAGTTCATTGTTTGTTGGCTTTCTTCATTCTTTCCATGATATTTTCTAGTCTAGTCCTCCTATTGCTTCATTTTCCTTTTCCAAAGGACCCTCAGTCTTCTCCATGTTTGCCTCTTCTGTGTTCCAATAAATGCAAGGTGTCGAGACTGCAAATGAAAAAGTGTGAAATGTTTAGCGTGATGTTTATCTCCTGTCTTCATTACTGGTTAGTCAGTGCCAAACACAACCCCAATGACTTTTCATTGTGTCTGTCCACTTCATTTCCCTTTTCCAGTTTCAGTTCCAGGCTCCTCCTCTTTCCCAAATCTCTAACTTTGTGTAGTTTTTGTGGTTTATGAGCTGCACTTTGAAGAAAGTGATTCTGCCATAGTTTCCCCAACCAGGTTTTGTCTTGTCCACCTGGTCCTGTCTTTACTCCACATCTCTGCCATGTTAGGGTTCCCCACTTGTGAAAACTGTATTTATTGCCAACTTTATGAGGGTGAATCTAAAGAGAAAGCGTGGCAGTGTCAAAGCCAAACTCCATTTTTCTTTCCCATAAACAGCACCATGTTTTTAAAAGGCAGCGACAAAGATGCAGCATTTCTCTAATACTTCTTCATCCCTGTTCCTTTTGTTCTTCTGCTGGCACAGTCAATGTTAGAACTAATTTAACTAAGGTGAGACAACAGTAGAACCAAGAATAATAACAAAAAAGGGGTTAAAACTGGGCCTAAATGGGTTAAAACAGGTGGAAAACAAAGCCGTCTGGGCCTCAAAACAGGTGGAAAATACCGAACCAAACTAAAAAATAGGTGGTTGATCTTATTAACAACAGCTGTAGAGAATTCTACAGTCCCTCATGTTGTTCTTCCTGGAACAAAAGCTTTCTAAAAGGCCTAGTTTGATTTGATCTGTAGAACTGAAACGATAGTTGAACCAAATAAAGTGAACTTCACAAAGGCAGATTATGTTCCTCCGAGAAAGCTGGTTATTTTGTGTATTGCGGATGTGATGATGCAAAGCTGGTGTATTAACTTTTTTTTATTATTTACTTGCAGGACCCAGTGTTACAGTGTTAGTGAAAGTAACTCAAGTGTGTTATTTGGTATCTACAAGGGATACAGTGCAGTTTATCTATAATCTCAAGGGATGCCTAGAATATTCTTCTCTGACAGTTTATTCTTGTGCTTGTTTTAAGATGAGCACGTCATGCTCAGGGTTTGTGGAAGTTTTCCTTTTAGCTTTCCCATTTAAGACATTAGAGCATGGTCTATCTGAGTGAGGTCTGTTGGGTATGGAAAAATACTTTATGACGTGTTATGTGAGATAAGAGGAAGTAGCGAGTGTTGTGAGTATTTAAATGGAAATGCTCTCAGCTCTTCATCATTAGTGTAAACTGGGACGTGTGTGTGGTGTCGTCACACACAGTGAGGGGGTGGCAGCTCTTAATATTTCCCATGTTCACGGTTTCTTCCCTGGTTCTCACACAAGTAAAACAGTCATTAAAGTCCTTCATTTTATACATGTGTTTGCTTTTATTTATTCATTTATTTATTTATTTTTACATCTATTTTTTTATCTTTTATCTATTTTTAACTCTATTAAATAATGCATTGAAGCAGGAGAACCATCCCCCCCAATTTCGTTGTACATTGTACAATGACAATAAAGTCTATTCTATTCTATTATTCATTTTGCCCCCTCCAACTACACGGTGACTAATGCTAGAAGGGCAGGTCTGTATCAGTATAAAGGGGAGGGGCAACTAAAACTGGCAGCTTGGTGTACAACTTCGCTCCTCCTATTCCCACAAGAAGTCAACCTGGTCTTATTGAGCTTAGACAATCCAGACTGCTCCACAGAACTAAGCAGTGTGTCTAACAGCACTGTGAAAGGGTGTGTGAGAGAAGAGGGAGCAGTAAGTGTGTTCACACTTGATAAAGCAGTAAAAGCTCTCAGCTCCTGCCTGTGGGTGTGTGTGGTGTGTGAGAAGGGGGTTACTACACGGTCACAGTGGTCCCAGTGCTCGAGTGCTTTTAAACAGCTCTGCAGAATCATTATTGATATTATTATTTATTTTGTTATGAATGGTCCTGAGATGAATTGCCCTTCACAGTGCTGGAAATACCGTTGCTATGGAGAGACCAGCCCGGAGAGCAGAACCTGGTGTTGGGCGAGTGAACAACAATGCCTGTTGCTTTTTCAAAACCACTTACAGTTTTCTGAAACACATTAGACAGGAGAACAGGTCACCTCCATCGAGCTCACTGAAAAACAAAGAGTGAACTCATTATTGAACTTCTATTGTGTTTAATCTCACCATAAGTGAAAGTGAAAGTGACTGCTGTCATTGTGAAACAAAGCACAGCACACCGTGAAATGCAATGAGATCCATCCTCAGCACTTAACCCACACACACCATGCAGCATGGAGCAGCCATATTCTGCACCTGGGCAGAAATTATGGTGACGGTACCTTGCTTTAGGATACCTTTGGGCAACCTACTGGTCTGGGATTCAAACCCACGAGCCTCCAGTCTTGGCACAGGATGTCAATACATTCCCATTCCTGTCTTTATTTTTCTCAATAAAACCAATTATGTCAATTATGGGTTATTTCCACGCATAAGGCTTGTTTCTGTGCTCCTCAAACTACTAGACTATGTGGCCTAATGTTTAGGGACTAGGCAGCAAAGCGTTCAGAGTGTTGAGTTTGCATTTCATTGTGATTCACTGAAGATACACAACACTCACACATTGGACATGAAACCACACCTTCATTTCAAGCAGTCACTAAAGCTTTTATTATCATGTGCGTATGTGTGTGTGTGTGTGTGTGTGTGTGTGTGTGTGTGTGTGTGTGTGTGTGTGTGTGTGTGTGTGTGTGTGTGTGTGTGTGTGTGTGTGTGCGTATGTGTGTGTGTGTGCGTGTGTGTGTATGTGTGTGTGTGTGTGTGTGTGTGCGTGTTGGTTGATTGTGTTTCGCTGTGGGCTTGTGTCTGCTCTGCAAAATCTCCTGCACAATGGAAGCAGAAGTGATATCATGACCTACAGGATGTGATGTGACGTGGTTTTGTGTGTCATGAAATAACATTTTCAGTTGAATCTTTTTTTTCCTCACAGCTCCTCTGAGCTGCAGGACATTAGAGTGTGTTCAGCTCCAGTGAAGAGCTGCTGAGAGAGTTGTGTACTCAGTGTGTGTGTGCAGCACTAGTGTAGGCTGGGTGTGTATCTGTCAGTGTGTCAAGTAAAACACTTTTTTTAACTTTTTATCTTACATATATATATATATATATATCCATCCATTATCCATTATCTGCCGCTTGTCCCAAACGGGGTCGCGGGGGAGTGCTGGTGTCCAACCCAGCGCACACAGGGCGAGGACAGGGGACACACCCTGGACAGGTCGCCAGCTATATATATATATATATATATATATATGTAAATTATAGATACAGCTGTACAAGCCCTTACAAAAACTCCAAGGACTTTAGAGTGGGATGGACTTCAGTCAAGAACTGCTGAGAGTGTTCAGTAGTGAGGAGTGTGTGAAGAGTGCTCTGTATTGAGGGTGTGTGTGAAGAGAGTGTAGAGAGTTTGTGACCAATTGATTTTCATGAAAGACTTTTTATTTTTTATTATCTATTTTTTATGTCATCATTCCATTGCTCATCTTTACTTCCTGTCTGATCACAGGTCACCTGTGTGCTTATTGGCCCAGTTTATTGCCTTGTGTTTCTTCACTAATGTTTCTTTTAACGTTTATCCTTTTATATAAAAGTTTTCACCTGCTTTATTTCTTTAAAGAGCTCATGTTTTTATCTTGTTTTTGTGACTTTGTGATGTTATCCATCATTGATGTCCAGATAGGCTGGACTACAGGCTGGACTACAGGCTGGATTAGAGCAGGACAGGAGCATTCTGATGGGAATAAAACCAAGTGGAAAATCTGCACTATAATTATTCAGTGATTACACTAGCAATGACTATACTGTTATTGCACTCATTGTTACAATGTTACTACACAGTGATTAGAGACACTTGAAATGTATGTTTGTGAATATTCATGAATATTTCTCTGGAATATATTCAGCCGTTTTATGTTGAAAGTGCATGCAGTGATGAGCACAATAGTTAATGTTGATTTGTAGTCTAAACTCTTAAACAATACAATCATGATTTGAATATTAATTAGAATGTAATGCATTTAAAAATGGACAAATATATATTTTTTTAAGAAAATAAATATTAAAGCTTCACTGAGTATTATATTTTCCTGCAGAGGGTCAAAATAAACGGATTTATGTATAATTGCTCAAAACTGAAACACATTAAATAAATAAGATCGCAGTTACTTTGTGAACATTATATATTTGGATTTAAGTTAAAGGTGAACTCAAAAGAACACTGCCGGGTTGAATTTTTATCTTTTGATTATAATATTAAAGATTTCCATATTAATGTGTTTCTTACTCATTAAAATTAAATTAGCTTTTTAAAAACATTTTTATTTTGGTCTAAAACAAAATAAAGACCCAACACAGTCGGAGAGTTTATGTTTAGAAAATACAGAAACAGAACAGAAAATCCAGCTGGATTGTAAAATGGACTTTAACGAGTTTCTCTCACAGTTTTGATCAGATGTGTCTGAAATTCCTCGACTGTCACTGAACTGACTGTCAGACTCTTCTCTGTAGGAAGCTCAACTAAAACTACACAACCTTCAACAAGATCTCCTACAATCATCAACCACCAAACCAGTCTGAGCACTTCAGCCACAAGAACCAGTAAGCAGTGACCACTCAGCCCAGCTCAGTGTGATATGCTGAAGATTTCCTGTTTTAATGGATTTTTAAATATATATTTATTTATCGTACATATGTATTAATTTATTAGTCGTTTATAATAATAAATAATAAAGTAATACTTTTAAAAAGTCCTTTTAAACAGGCTGCATCCCCTGTAGATCTCTGAGCTGCTGGAATGTTAAAAAGAACTCCAGTAACTAAACTAAAGCAGCTGATTTTATCAACTGAAGTACAAAAAAAGAAATGCCATCCTATAATATGAAGATTAAGAATAAATGAAGATTTATTTTCCGCTCTTGTTTCTTTGTGTTTATGTGAGTCATGTGGGTGAATTTGGTCGACAGAGGAGTAAAGTAGGAAACACAGATTTCTAATTTCAGTTTGGATGTGAAGTGTGTTCACGTGCCAATGAAGTTTTACATGATTTAAGTTTTACATTTTATCTGGTTTATATTTACAATGCGTGTAAATGACCTGAAAATGTTTCGTTTTTAAAGTAAATCCATTTATGAACACCATTATATCATCAGTGATAACAAGAAACATGTCGTTTCTATGTGCTGATCAGAGAGTGGATGTTTGGTTTAGAACATGTATATTTATTACTTTGTTATTACTTTAATCGTTTTAAAGAAAATAAATGCAGGCTATTAAAGCCTTCCCACAGGGGCTCAACTAAAAATACTAAATCTGCTTTTGTAGTCAGCAGCTCAGCCCATCGCTTCCCAACTGAAACTGATATCTTAAGAAACATGATTTGATATTTTGTCTTATATTACACTTTTTAAAGACATTTACACAAAATCTGTTGTTTCTAATTTCTCAGACAGTCCGTGGTCCTTGTTTGCCTTCATATCGGTTCCTGTTCTTCTCCTGCTGGGACTTGGTGGCGTCCTCTACTGGAGACACAGAGGTCGGTGTACAGGAGCACAGAGTCTTCTGAGATGTGTCTTGTGTCTCTGTTTCACTCTGTATGACTTCACTCTGCAGGACGAGGACAGGTGGACAAAGACGGTGAGGAGAGACAGCAGGAGGTCAGTTCATGTCTTTTTCAGCAAATCCAAAGATTTGGGCCACTTTATTCAATACACTTATAGTGGCGACCAGGAGCTTTATTTTAATTTGCTCTGTGCTGCTGAACCAAACTCAGAGGAGAAAGTTCTGTCAGGAGCTCAACTGGAGGATCAGCGGTTCTTTATTTTAGTGCTGGAAGTCATGTGGGCGTCTGTTTCCCTTCTAAAGCATCCTGCAGAGAAGGGGCTTTCTCAGAATTAGGAGGGTACAGATTGTCCGATGTGTTTATAACAAAAGGAAAGCTTCCATCTCAGACTCCAGTTTAAAAAGCTGCAAGATTTTTAACAATCAACACAACATCTGGAACATCTGGAGCTTTGGAGCTTCTAGAGGGAGTTTTTAGTGTTTATGGTGTCGTACATTTAAACACACTCTTAAACCTGATCTCAGATCTGCTGAAGAGCTGGTCTGAGAGACTTTTTAAGGAGCAGAGAAAGATGTTATAACAGAACATTCGGCTGAAACTGATTGTGACTCTATCTGGGTTTCAGGGTCTCAAACTTAGTGTTTATGAACATTTGTGTTCTTTTTCAGGACCAAGTGACCTACTCTACCATCACCCACAGCAACACGCTTTCACCAAGAGTGACTGATTCTGAAGATAGAACAGAATACGCCACCATTACAGTAAATTAATCCCACCATCCTATAAATAGTTATGAAATATTCTTTTATGATTCATTTATTTTCATGATTATTACTGCATTTCCTTTTAGTATTTTATCCAAGAATAAATAACAGGGCAGAAAATCTGTGAGCAAAAGTGGATTCACTCCATTTATGCCTCTGTTTTAATGTATTATATTTCACTGTGATTAACTTATACTGAGCAAAAGACTTCAAATTAAAAAGATCATATTTAATAACTGATCAATATTCGTTCATGTTCTCAGGGGTCAGACATGTTTTGATGTCTTGGATTTAAAAGTGTAGGTTGATCAAGGAGCTGAAAAATGATGTACTGAGTTCTCAGGAGCTGAAGCAGCATGTGTGTGTGTGTGTGTGTGTGTGTGTGTGTGTGTGTGTGTGTGTGTGTGTGTGTGAGATCGAGGCTCTAAGCTGGATATGTGAGTGTGTGTGTGTGTGTGTGATCGAGGCTCTAAGCTGGATGTGTGAGTGTGTGAGTGTGATCGAGGCTCTAAGCTGGATGTGTGAGTGTGTGTGTGTGTGTGATCGAGGCTCTAAGCTGGATGTGTGAGTGTGTGTGTGTGATCGAGGCTCTAAGCTGGATGTGTGTGTGTGTGTGATCGAGGCTCTAAGCTGGATGTGTGAGTGTGTGTGTGTGTGATCGAGGCTCTAAGCTGGATGTGTGTGTGTGTGTGTGTGTGAGTGTGTGTGTGTGATTGAGGCTCTAAGCTTGATGTGTGTGTGTGTGTGTGGTTTGTAGTGATGCTCATATTTAATCTTGGAGCAGAGCTCGTCTTTGCTGCTTTAAAATAAGAGTCTAGTTCACCGAAGTCCTGCTGCTGATGAACTGGGTGTGAGTTCCGTGGCTGAAACTAGCTACTATGTCACTGTGGGTTTCTAAGAACTGTGAAATGATGCAGCTCAGAAGAAAGAAATAGTAAATTACCTCATAAACCAGATGATTCATCACCGTGACTCAAGTGTGAGAAGATGTTTGGGACGACAGCTAAGATCTAAATAGTCTCTGAACACAGAAAAAGCTCTTCAATATGAAGAACCCTGAAGAACTTCTGTATGTGATTTGCAACAACAAGTATCTGGAAAATCTTTAAAGTTATTAAAGATGCTCCAACAGAGAGTCCAAAAGTAAACTCAGATGATCAGTTGATTCCTGGGACGGTGCTCTAAAGAGAACTCAGGACTGAACTCTGAGCTGCAGCTGTCTGGATTTAAATGTAGACTCTCTCTGGTGGTCAGGGATCAACTCAGAATCCAAACTCGACTCTTTTCAAAGTGACTCAGAATCAAGTCTGGAGAAGCTTTTTGACGCCCGCTTGAGGTTTTCATCCTCAATAAGAGTTCAACCCAGCTGTTACTGTTTTAAAGAAACACAAACACGAGAAACGTCTTATTTAATAATTAAACACCAAAACTAAACACTTGTTCTCACATTCAGTGAGTCTGTGCTCATGTTGCAGTGTGATCGACCGGACTGAAGGAGAGACTCTCAGGGCTGAAAGCTGGAATCATTCAGTAACACTGATCAGATATATCATATATATATATAAGATTTGATCATTTGTTAGTTTCGATGCTGTTATTTTTATTTTAAAAAGAGATGTATTGAAAATTATTAATTTTAAAATAAAATTAAATAAAATAATTATTTTATTTAACACATTTCTATGATGTAATAAATTTATTTTCAGAGAAAACCATCCATTACTGTGCAATATTTCATAATCTATGTTATTATTTATTTACCCATATTATACACAACACATTTAAAGACTCGAGACTGAACACTGAGCTGCAGCTGCATCTTGGTTACAGCGTGTCCTCTGTCTCCCTCTGGTGGCCGAAAACTGTCTCACAGCCGGACTGACTTAAGGCGAGGATTTAAAATGATTTACATTCATGTTTGTAAAAATGAACCCTTTGAGGGCCATTCTTGAGGATTTTATGTGATTAGTTTTTTTTTAAGTCCAAAATGTAAAAACTTCACAGCTTTTAACAAATAACGAAGGGAAAAGAGAAATTTAATTAAAAACAATTAAACCAACACGTTTGTTCTTGGGCTGTAAAAGTTCACTGAATATGGACGAGAGTGATATTTGTCCTCACCACCTTTTCCTGATGTAGAGAGTGTGTTTGGGAGGTTTGTTCCAGACAGTGCAGGTCTTTATTCAGTGTAATAAAATGATAAGAACTCTCCAAGGTGCTGAACAGTAAACCCTTCAGCCAGTTCAGCTCTACTGATGTGTGAGGTGGACTCAAGAAACTGAGCTCTGATCTTTTGTTCTGCTGCTCGAGTGTGAATGACATGCTCATAAGAGTAAAGGTTTAAATGTTTCTGATTGGTTTGTTGAAAGTATGGAAAGGGAGCTCATTAGCATAAAAGATCAAGTCACTTCAGAGGAAGTAAAGATCCATAATGTCCATCGTGTCCATAAAAGAAATAAAATGAATCTGACTGACTGTCACTGAACTGACTATCAGACTCTTCTCTGCAGGGAGCTCAACTAAACTTTTTTTTTTTTTTGGAGCAGATCATGTTAAATGATTCAGACTCACTGCTCACTTTAAGAGAGTTCACAGCCTGTTTCACCTGCTGCAGCTTCTTCTCTTTCTCCTGGATTCTCTGCCTGGATGTTTCTACATGTCCTTTAACTGAGTCTGAGCAGAAAGAGTGTGTATCCTGTTTTATATGAACAGCAGCTGAAGAGTTCATGTTCACTCTTGTTCTACATGTGAACACTATAAAGCTGGAACAGTGCTGCAAGATGGTGATTGGTTGGTCAAAGGTTTGCTGACTAGTTAGTCCTGTTCATGAACCTTGGATTAA
>CM029370.1:2860510-2879865 GCA_017165825.1 Hepsetus odoe
TGTGTGTGTGTGTGTGTGTGTGTGTGTGTGTGTGTGTGTGTGTGTGTGTTTGCTTGTACAGTAACCTGTTTCTGTATATAGTTCTAATAAAATGTTGTGTTTAATAAAGTGCTGTTGTGTTTAAGCCCCTTCATTATTACATCATTATACAGTCTGAGTTCAGTACTGACACATTTCACACGCCAGCCTGGTCAAAGTCTCCAAACAGCTACAAGAAGAGATCTGTTCTCAGCGTGATCCACTGATTCAGATCTACTGTCAGACTGTCAGTCAGTTTATCTGCTGTTAGTGTTCGAGGAGTGAACATAAAGTCCATGATGGAGTCTCAGCTGCAGCAGAAAGAAAAGGAAGTGAATTTCATGACCTGATTATATAGTTCTGCAGTAAATCAGTTCAGGAAAATAAGAGTACATGAGTGTGGAGTTAATCCAAGGTTCATGAACAGGACTAACTAGTCAGCAAACCTTTGACCAACCAATCACCATCTTGCAGCACTGTTCCAGCTTTATAGTGTTCACATGTAGAACAAGAGTGAACATTCACTCTTCAGCTGCTGCTCATATAAAACAGAATACACACTCTTTCTGCTCAGACTCAGTTAAAGGACATGTAGAAACATCCAGGCAGAGAATCCAGGAGAAAGAGAAGAAGCTGCAGCAGGTGAAACAGGCTGTGAACACTCTTAAAGTGAGCAGTGAGTCTGAATCATTTAAAATGATCTGCTCCTTTCCAAATAAATAAATAAATAAATAAAGCTAATGAGATCACAACGGTGATCAGACTTCAGGAAAAGATATGATAGTTTGGTGGTTGATGATTGTAGTAGATCGTGTTGAAGGTTGTTGAGCTTTAGTTGAGCTTCCTGCAGAGAAGAGTCTGATAGTCAGTTCAGTGACAGTCAGTCAGATTCATTTTATTTCTTTTATGGACACGATGGACATTATGGATCTTTACTTCCTCTGAAGTGACTCAATCTTTTTATGCTAATGAGCTCCCTTTCCATACTTTCAACAAACCAATCAGAAACATTTAAACCTTTACTCTTATGAGCATGTCATTCACACTCGAGCAGCAGAACAGAAGATCAGAGCTCAGTTTCTTGAGTCCACCTCACACATCAGTAGAGCTGAACTGGCTGAAGGGTTTACTGTTAACCTTGGAGAGTTCTTATCATTTTATTACACTGAATAAAGACCTGCACTGTCTGGAACAAACCTCCCAAACACACTCTCTCCATCAGGAAAAGGTGGTGAGGACAAATATCACTCTCGTCCATATTCAGTGAACTTTTACAGCCCAAGAAGAAACGTGTTGTTTTAATTGTTTTTAATTATATTTGTCTACTCTTCGTCATTTGTATAAGCTGTTAAGCATTTACATTTTTGACTTTTTTAAATAAAAACGAATCACATAAAATCCTTAAAAATGGCCCTCAACGGTTCATTTTTAAAAACATCAATGTAAATCATTTTAAATCCTCGCCTTAAGTCGGTCCGGCTGTGATAGTTTTGGGCCACCAGAGGGAGACAGAGGACACGCTGTAACCAAGATGCAGCTGCAGCTGTGAAGGGGCGGGGCTGTGAAGTGGCGGGGCGGGGCTGGGAAGTGTCGGGGCGGGGCTGTGAAGTGTCGGGGCGGGGCCGCAGTATGAGTTAATAATAACACGGCAGTAGCCCGGACTGCTCTGTTGTTACTCTGATTCTGCTCTGAACGCTTCTGCGACAGTGAGGGGCAAAGAAGAGGAAAGTCCACAGTGAGCGCCGAGTGTTTAACACGGAACGGAACTAAATACTCTCCACAGAAGTTCGCTGAAGGCTGTGTGTGTTATTGGTCAGAAAGCGTCGCGGGTTTAAAGGAACAACATCAGCCGGCTCTTCTCCACCGAGCAGGATCTTCATGCTCACAAGCGCCGCCGGAGAGCGGACAGCTTCCTCTCAGACCGGCAGCTCGATCACAGCTCAGCGCAGAGCAGCAGGCCGCTCCGGAGGGACTTCCTCAGAGA
The DNA here is from genome assembly GCA_017165825.1 of Hepsetus odoe. NCBI lineage: Eukaryota > Metazoa > Chordata > Actinopteri > Characiformes > Hepsetidae > Hepsetus > Hepsetus odoe. Next base: position 2,862,513 of record CM029370.1, read on the forward strand.
GGGCTGCTGGAGGAATCACCTGCTTTTCTGTTGTTTGTTTGTTTTGTCCATGTTGTTTTCACATAACGCTGATTCAGCCTAAATTTATGATATTTAAAAAAACTGATAGTGGGAGAGCGGCGTCCACTGGGGGTGACAGTACCTGCAGCCTCCAGCAGAGGGCGGTACAGTCCCCCTGCAGGCAGGTGCAGAGCACAGCTGAACACATTCTGCACTCAGCAGCAGCAGCAGCGCCGGTTCGAGCGGTGACCTTATCGTGATGCTGAGACACACACTCACACATCCAGCTTAGAGCCTCGATCACACACACACACACACACACACAAACTCACACATCCAGCTTAGAGCCTCGATCACACACACACACACACACACTCACTCACACATCCAGCTTAGAGCCTCGATCACACACACACAAACACACACATCCAGCTTAGAGCCTCGATCACACACACACTCACACATCCAGCTTAGAGCCTCGATCACACACACACACACACACACAAACACACACATCCAGCTTAGAGCCTCGATCACACACACACTCACACATCCAGCTTAGAGCCTCGATCACACACACACACACACACACACACACATGCTGCTTCAGCTCCTGAGAACTCAGTACATCATTTTTCAGCTCCTTGATCAACCTACACTTTTAAATCCAAGAAATCAAAACAGGTCTGACCCCTGAGAACATGAACGAATATTGATCAGTTATTAAATATGACTTTATTTAGTTAGTACTGTGCAAAATGTGCTTCTTAATAGATATATGTTTGGATGGACCGCAATTAATTAATAAAAATTCAACGATCAAGTCCTGAAAGATGAAGTCTTTTGCTCAGTGTAAGTTCATCACAATGAAATATAATACATTAAAAACAGGCTGGACTGAATTTTAAATCCACTTTTGCTCACAGATTTTCTGCCCTGTTATTTATTCTTGGATAAACTTGGATAAAATACTAAAGGAAATGCAGTAATAATCATGAAAATAAATGAATCATAAAAGAATATTCCGTAACTATTTATAGGATGGTGGGATTAATTTACTGTAATGGTGGCGTATTCTGTTCTATCTTCAGAATCAGTCACTCTTGGTGAAAGCGTGTTGCTGTGGGTGATGGTAGAGTAGGTCACTTGGTCCTGAAAAAGAACACAAATGTTCATAAACACTAAGTTTGAGACCCTGAAACCCAGATAGAGTCACAATCAGTTTCAGCCGAATGTCCTGTTATAACATCTTTCTCTGCTTCTTAAAAAGTCTCTCAGACCAGCTCTTCAGCAGATCTGAGATCAGGTTTAAGTGTGTTTTTAAATGTACGACACCATCAACACTAAAAACTCCCTCTAGAAGCTCCAAAGCTCCAGATGTTCCAGATGTTGTGCTGATTGTTAAAAATCTTGCAGCTTTTTAAACTGGAGTCTGAGATGGAAGCTTTCCTTTTGTTATAAACACATCGGACAACCTGCAGCCTCCTAATTCTGAGAAAGCCCCTTCTCTGCAGGATGCTTTAGAAGGGAAACAGACGCCCACATGACTTCCAGCACTAAAATAAAGAACCGCTGATCCTCCAGTTGAGCTCCTGACAGAACTTCCTCCTCTGAGTTTGGTTCAGCAGCACAGAGCGAATTAAAATAAAGCTCCAGCCTGGTCGCCACTATAAGTGTATTTAATAAAGTGGCCCAAATCTTTGGATTTGCTGAAAAAGACATGAACTGACCTCCTGCTGTTTCTCCTCGCCGTCTTTGTCCACCTGTCCTCGTCCTGCAGAGTGAAGTCATACAGAGTGAAACAGAGACACAAGACACATCTCAGAAGACTCTGTGCTCCTGTACACCGACCTCTGTGTCTCCAGTAGAGGACGCCACCAAGTCCCAGCAGGAGAAGAACCGGAACCGATATGAAGGCAAACAAGGACCACGGACTGTCTGAGAAATTAGAAACAACAGATTTTGTGTAAATGTCTTTAAAAAGTGTAATATAAGACAAAATATCAAATCATGTTTCTTAAGATTTCAGCTTCAGTTTGGAAGCGATGGGCTGAGCTGCTGAGTACAAAAGCAGATTCAGTATTTTTAGTTGAGCCCCTGTGGGAAGGCTTTAATAGCTTGCATTTATTTTCTTTAAAACGATTAAAGTACTAACAAAGTAATAAATATACATGTTCTAAACCAAACATGCACTCTCTGATCAGCACATAGAAACGACATGTTTCTTGTTATCACTGATGATACAATGGTGTTCATGAATGGATTTACTTTCAAAATGAAAAATTTTCAGGTCATTTACATGAATTGTGAATATAAACCAGATAAAACTGATGAAAATGTAAGAGACTTCAGAAAAAGAAAGATAAGAACACACCTGTGGGTGGGGAAGGTGTCGCAGGAGAGACTGGATCAGCTGGACTGGTGAACACGGTGGTTCTGGTTGTAGTTGATTCTCCTGCAGGGAAGAGTTTAATAGTCGATGTAGTAACAGCACAGCAGCAAACAGACCATAATCTTCATTATTCAGTACAGTGTTACCATGGTGATGAGGTGATGGAATAACTCTTTTAAAAGCTTATTTAATAAAATGATGTAAAACTTCATTGGCACGTGAACACACTTCACATCCAAACTGAAATTAGAAATCTGTGTTTCCTACTTTACTCCTCTGTCGACCAAACTCACCCACATGACTCACATAAACACAAAGAAACAAGAGCGGAAAATAACTCTTCATTTATTCTTAATCTTCATATTTTAGGATGGAATTAAATTTTTTTAGTTGATAAAATCAGCTGCTTTAGTTTAGTTACTGGAGTTCTTTTTAACATTCAAGCAGCTCAGAGATCTACAGGGGACGCAGCCTGTTTAAAATTTACATTTACATTTACGGCATTTAGCAGACGCTCTTATCCAGAGCGACTTCCATGTCCTAATTACAGGGACAGTCCCCCTGGAGCAACTCAGGGTTAAGAGTCTTGCTCAGGGACAATATCTTCACAAAGTAACTGTGATCTTATTTATTTAATGGGTTTTAGTTTTGAGCAATTATACGTATAAAAGCTTGAAGCAATGATGAGATTTTTATTAAACTTTTAGTTTCTGTTCATTTTCCCAGTCCAGTCTGGAGAGTAAACCAGTTAAAAAGAGTTTGTTCACAGCAGTCAGTCATATTCATTTCATTTCTTTTATGGACATTGTGGACATTATGGATCTAGACTTCCTCTGAAGAGACACAATCTTTTTATTCTCATGATCTTCCTTTACATACTTTCAACAAACCAATCAGCAACTTTTAAATCTTTACTCTTATTCACATGTGACTGATTGTAGAGAAACAGCAGATTTGTTGAGAACTTGCTAACGTCATCTTACAGTTAGACTAGATTCTCTGTTTTGTTCAATTATATCAACAAATTTCATCTTAAATTCATGAGTAGACAGAACATAACAGCAACTTTTCTCACTCATAGTTACACACAGGTCACCGTGACGACTGCTGATCAAGACTCTTCATCATTGTTAATTCTGTTGATTAAAGGATTCACTGTAGCTTCCTGCACAGCCGTTCATAAGTATCAGTTTATTACACATGTAGAACTGCACACGATACATATATTATCATGACCATCAAGAAACACTGATGTAGTTACACGAGTAACAACTGAAGTTGATACACATGTACTTACATGAATTGTCCACCTTTCCACTGTTATTACATTTATTAAACATGAAACTGAGACTTTTATTATTGAACTGTTAGTCTTTCGTCCAACTTTCTCAGGAAGGTGAAATGTTTTACCTTCAACAGTGAGTCTGATCATTGTATGGTCAGCACCATGTGATTTACGTTTAATATCACAGGTGTAATCTCCTCCATCCTCTTCAGTCAGGAGTGATATGAGTAGAGAGAGATTTCCTGGAGAGTGAGTGTTAAACAGCTGAACTCTGTTTCTGTACTGATCACTATTAATGGAGATCTCTTCATGTTCATCTGTGTGTGTGTTGTGTTTCTTCCAGGTGAGTTTCTCAGGTGTGGTGTTGAGGTCAGCGCAGGAACAGGGCAGCAGTACTGACTCTCCTGTGTTTGCTGTTACATTCTGTAGTCCTTCACTGTGGACCAGAGTGCAGCCTGCAGAGACACAGATCAGTGAGATAAAGCTCATCAGACTCTCTCTGGTTTCATTGTCATGACAGTTATTATTTAATAGTTACTGTTTAGTTCATATTTAAACATAAGCTATGACGTAGTTATTAATCTAGTAATTAGTAATTAATGATTATCTAATAAATACCCAATTAACTGATAGATGTTTGTCATTAGTTCTTCATTTACATTTACGGCATTTAGCAGACGCTCTTATCCAGAGCGACTTACAGGTCCTAATTACAGGGACAGTCCCCCTGGAGACACAACACTAGACCGCCACCACCCCATTTATTTGCTCCTTTACTGTAAACTGATACTAACAGCACTGATAATGATCTCGTTAGTGTTTTAATTTGATGGAATATTAAAATGTAAACTAACTAGTGCTTGTGTGTGAAACTTGTTTATTAGCTGTTAATGAATCTATTAATTCTTCTCCATGTTTCTGCAGCTCTGTGCTGCTTTTATGGAACACAGTCATTAGACCGTCTCTAAATTCCTCCCCATCAGTTAAAAGTCCCTCCAGGTGAAGTGAAGACTCCACTGATTAAACCGTGGGATTGTTGTGTTTTATTCTCCACTTTACTCAGAAGAGCACAGAAACCAAGATGATTAAAGTTTCATTTAAAGATATTAATAACTGCTCATATCAGTCGGTGGCCTAGTGGTTCGGGTGTTGGTCGGAGGATCGGGGATTCGAACCCCTTCCCAATAGGTTGCCCTGAGGTACCCTTCAGCAAGGTGCCGTCCCCGTCACGCTGCTCCTTCCGATGGGCTGGCGACCTGTCCAGGGTGCGTCCCCCGTCCTTCACCCTGTGTGCCCTGGGTTGGACTCCAGCACTCCCCCGTGACCCTGTTTCGGCCAAGCGGCAGAAAATGGATGGATGGATGGATTCTGTTCCTGAAGGCACGTTTGATAAAGGTGATTTTTTTGTTGGACAAAGTAGGAAGTAATAAAAGTCTGAATATGAGCCCAGTGAGGAGGATAAAGGTCTCCCAGAGAAAATGTAGCACAAGGTCAGAAACAAATATTAAAGAATTGATTATTAAATTCATTACACACGCACACACACACACACACATGCACAAGAACACACGCAAACACAAACACCCGAGAAAAGACACTCACATACACACGTGCACAGAGATGCACACACACAAACACAGACACACACACACTTTGTTTCAGTTCATGATAACAGTCTGTCCTTCATCAGCTCCTTAAAGACACTTTAACCGAACAACACTTTTAGAACTAAAGCATCTTTTTATTCTGTTCATCTGAGACATCAAGTGAAATTATTTGTAGATAAACACACAAATATGAGATATAGAACAACAAACAACAACATAAATATTTGTGTTAAAAAAATGTGAAAACACACATTCTATGATAAAATATAAATTTTAAAAACAGCAATTAAAAAGCAAAATAGGAATATAGAATATATATAAAAAAAACAAAAAATAAAAACAAAATATAATTTCCAAATAATATATGTAGCATAATTATTATAATTATTTATTATAATTATATTAGTAATTATAATTTAATTATATTAATAATGAACTGTTTTGCTGCTGTGAACCCAGATCTCCAGTCGAGTCCTCTTTACTCTGAACACTCGTCTATAAAGGACTTATAATTCTCTCATTTTCTGAGCCGTGTGTCCTGTTTAGTTTCGCGGGCGGTGCTGGAGTCTATCCCAGATCTCACAGGGGGAACAGCAGGGACACACACTGGACAGGTCACCAGCTCATTTCAAGGCAGACACACAGACCAACACACTCACACTTGAGGACTATTCAGCATCTCCAGTCCACCTGACGTCCATGTCTATGGATGGTGGGAGGAACCGGAGCTCCAGGAGGAAACACACACAGACACGGGAGGACATGTCCACTCCACACAGAGAGAAACTGGACTGCCTCGCCTGCACATTGAACCCCGGACCTTCTTCTCCAGCAAAACTCATTTTTTACAATAAACTGTTGTGGTCCCAGATCTCCCGTCCAGATCTTGTTTCAGTCTGTAAACACCTTTTACTGAGCTCACAGCTCCACACTGTCAGTTCATCAGTGAGAAGAGAAACAGATCTCACTCACCTTCAGTGACGAGAAGCTCCATGAAGAGAAGATAAAAACTCAGCAACATTCTCACTAGTAAAACAACACTGACTTCACAGCACACTGACAGATACACACCAGCCCTACACTAGTGCTGCACACACACACTGAGTACACAACTCTCTCAGCAGCTCTTCACTGGAGCTGAACACACTCTAATGTCCTGCAGCTCAGACTGTGAGAACAGCAGCTTTTTTAAAGTTGCAAAAGCATCTCTGAGTCGTGAGAACACTTGCTGTTTCCTCTTTTGTGGTACACCGCTCTGCAAAACTGACCAATCACGTTCCAGAGTGTGCAGTGACACTGAGTGTGGGTGAGGTTTAGGGGGTGAGGCAGAGTGTCTGCAGTAGAGGAGAGTGTGGACATGAAGCAGGAGAAATAGTTGTTAAACGTACCTCATGTTCTTTAATCATAATAGAACCTTGAAGAAAATTTTCAATGTTCTAAGGTTTCCTTTCTTTATTTACTTTATTTACTTTATTTTATTTAAGTCATCATCTCTCACTAGTGTTTCCGGGTTTGGCTCTGATGCTGCGCTTGTTCCATTAAAGTCGTTCCTGGTGTGATCCACCATGTTGATGCCCTTCATTCTGCTTTTCCTCCATTCTGTATCTCACGGTTTGTAGCTTTAAACATTAAACATGTACATTAAAGAATAGAAACTGATCGATTTCCATGTTTTATTTATTAGAAATATCACCATTACAGAAGGCAAAAGTATTACTTAGCAACTGATTAAGTACTTAGTAATTAATAATTAAATATATTAAATCTATTAGTAATATTATTTTGTAATTGGTCATTAAATGTGTACTGATAATTACAACACACTGAAAATACAAGTACTGTTTCAATTATATGTAATAAACCTATAACTGTACTAATCCAGATAATATAATTAATCTTTCTTTTTGTTGTATTATTATTATTATTATTATTATTTATTCTTTGATTTTAGTGCATAATTTGGCAAATAACATATCGGCTGCTGGTAAGTGCTGCCCTTTCAGACCGAGCAGGATAACCACAACCACAGTCCCACAAGACACACACACACACACACACACACACACACACCACACACACACACACACACTCGATGTGTTATTTGGCAGCGCTTTAACGACAACTACACTTTTAGATCTAATCCATCATTCTCATCTGTGGTCAGAAGAGCTTCATTATAGACTAACACACACGTGATACAGATTATGAAGAACATATCTTTTATAGATTATTAAAATTGTGTGTGTTGTGTCTGGAAAAAAAAATATTCCACACAATCTCTTTCACAAATCACTAGTGCTGCACACACACACTGAGTACACAACTCTCTCAGCAGCTCTTCACTGGAGCTGAACACACTCTAATGTCCTGCAGCTCAGAGGAGCTGTGAGAGAACAGACTCCACAGGAACTCTTCTGTCTTTAGAAAGGTTTCTTATCAGCACACAATCACAGTCTTTTTGCCTTTTTGTGCCTTTTTGTAGCTTCTTCGTGTGACGTCACGCTCGGACAGAGATGGAACGTTGTGAAAGTTCAAACACAAACACCTTTAATCTGTGCTTCTCGGAACCAGAGCAGATCCACTCACTACACTGATTCATTCACACCTTCTCACCAACAATGTCCCACACTGAGAGCAGCGGAGGGTTTAAACCCGGTGAGTTCACACTTTAAACCGACTTTAATACTAAAGAGTTCATCCAGCTGTGGAGATCAACAGTTCATCAGTTTCTGCTGAACATGGAGAAACACTGCTTTTCTCTCCTCAGTTGTTTTTCACATCAGAGATGCGGAGGAGTTCGAGGAGAGTCACACTGAGTGAGTAAAACAAGTGTGTGTGTGTGTTTAAAAAATACAAACACAAATATAAAGGATTTAAAACTCCATCACTGTTCATTCCATGTTGGAAGAGCTCGCCTGTAAAAGGCAACAGAAAGGGTTTTATAGTCTCTAATAATAATGGATGTGATGGAGATTTGTTGTTGTTTTTTAAATGTCATATAATCTAAGTGTGTACATTCAAATAAAGGGAAAATACACATGTTGCTTGTCTTCCAGTGATGTTCCTCCTCCTCTGACCCTGGAGCAGCTCTACCTGAAGACCCTGAGTTCTGGGAGGAGTCTGGAGGAGACACTCTTTATTCTGAACCAGTATCACAGTTATCTGGTACAGTGGTGCAGTATAGCGACCAACACAGCACAGATCTGAGATCAGCTTCATACTGAATAAAGAACACTCCTCTCTGTCCCCACAGGTGACCAAGAAAGAGGATCTTCAGTCGGAGGTCTCAGACAAACAGCACAAGGTGAACAGTTTAGTTCTATTATTACTATTATTTACTTTTACTAATAATAATTGTGTGTGTTTATTTTATTATTATTATCATTGCTTTTATTTTGATTGTTTATTAACTCATTTTATGTTCAGTGCATCGAGCTTCAGGGTCTTCGGAAACATCTAGACAGCGTGTGCACACAGGTCGCCAATATTGTGAACACTGTGCAGGTAAGGCTGTGTGTGTGTGTTATTATTATTATTATTATTATTATTATTTGCTGAAAGGTTCTGAACTGCTACTGTTCGTGTCTGTTTCTCAGAGCAAAGTGAAAGCGCTCAACTGGCTGATCTGTAAAAAGTCTGAACTCCTGCACAAAGTGAGTTTGAACCACTTCCTGTGTCTTTTGTTCAGATTTATGATTTGGTGTAAAGTGTAAAGTAGCTTTACTGTTTACATTTTCACTCTTACATTAAGTTAAAGGGGAAAATGTCAGATTATAAAAACATCATTTTCTCCACGTTAAAGTTTTGTAATATGAACACTATTTCAGAACTCCCAGTCCACCCACCTCCCAGTCCCTAGAGTGTGGGACACGAGTCCTCCAACACAGAATGTTGTCCTGGTGACTCAGTGTTAGAGGTTCACAGTGACCTGAAGAACTGTGTGAACAGGTTCTTTACTTTATTTATTAAAACACATTTTTATCACATCACTGTGTGTGTTTGTTTCTGACAGAAGATGCAGGAGAAGCAGCACCTGCAGTTCAGGATTAGTGATCTACTGAACAGAAAGCAGGTAAACGAGTGTGTAAAAAAGAGTGTGTATAGTGTGTGTGGTGTCTCGGGGATGTGTGTGTGATCGGTTAAAGTGACAGTTCAGCACAAACCCTGTTGTTTTCCAAACACAGTGTTCACCTGTAAAGTAACGGAAGATTCACCAAACATACAAAACTAACTCACACTCGTTAATTTCAGCTCTGTGTGTGTGTGTGTGTGTGTGTGTGTGTGTGTGTGTGTGTGTGTGTGTGTGTGTGTGTGTGTGTGTGTGTGTGTGTGTGTGCTTGTACAGTGACTTGCTTTCTTGTGTTTTCTCATTTCAGGAACTTCGGTCTGAACAGCGTGTATCCTTCAGCACATGAGTCCTCCTCCCTTCACTTTAATTAATTATAATTACTTTAATTAACTACAGTATTATTTGCATTAATAGCTACTATCAATATTGCATTATTGTTTTTATCATTGTATTATGTTTATGTATACAGTGTTTTAAGAAAATGTTTGGTTAATAAAGTGTAAAGTCTTATTTTCAGATGTTTCTGTAAATTAACCTGCTTTCTTGTGTTTTCTCATTTTAGGACCTGCAGCACAGACTCCTCCTCCTTTAATTATAATTATTTTAATGAACTAAACTATTATTAGTATCTGATGATCATTATTGCAGTGTTGTGTTTATTATTGTGTGTGTTTCTGTATATAGTTCTAATAAAATGTTGTGTTTAATAAAGTGGTGTTGTGTTTAAACCCCTTCATTATTACATCATTATACAGTCTGAGTTCAGTACTGACACATTTCACACGCCAGCCTGACGCCTCTGTTGTGTAAAGTGTTCAAACATGGATATGAATTAATGTCAAGTGAGTTTGATATTAAACACTATATTAACTTTTATGGGTGTTTAAAGTCTTATTTTACATTCCAAATTTAGGTGTTATGCTCAAAAACATTAAAAGTTACTGTAAGTTGTTGTTTTTTTTTTCCAGTAAAACCAGGTTTCAGTTCATCAGGATCAGTTCAGCTGTCCAGTTTGTCGGGATCATATTTTTTCTTGTGAAGTAACAGATTTTCTACAAACCTGGAAACTGAACTGAAGCTCACTGATGTTTCCATGCAGCCTTGTTTGGACTTAAATGTACATTTAAAGAAAAACTCTTGCAGTAACAGAAATACACATTTCTGACTGTTTTAATGGCCTTTCTCAGGTTCTATCAGCAAGAAATAAAGCTGAAAGAAGAAACAGAAACACTGAACTGAGTTCTGAGTAAGAGTGTATAAAGACACCTTTGGCTCAAAATTCTTCCTGGGGAGCTGATGTTCCTCCAGATCTTCAACATGAAACCACTTCAACTATACTTCCTCGTTTCAGGGAAAAGGTAACTGATCTCAGAGCTGCTCTCTCTCAGTCTGAGTGCAGGAAAATGGCAGAGGCCTGTATTTGAGTACATCAGGACCAGTTCAGCTGTCCAGTCTGTCTGGATCTGCTGGAGGATCCAGTGACCGTTCCCTGTGGACACAGTTTCTGCATGGTGTGTATTAATGGCTGCTGGGATCAAGATGATCAGAAGATGGTCTACAGTTGCCCTCAGTGCAGAGAGACTTTCACTCTGAGACCTGTTCTGTGCAGAAACAATGTAATGGCTGACAGAACTCCAGGCTGCTTCTCCTGCTCAGTGTTACTCTGGACTTGGAGATGTGATTTCTGGTCTCTTTCTGTGAAACTCATCTTCAGTCAGTGAACATAAAGTCTCTTTCGGTCTCAAAGGAATGAATATGAGCCCAGTGAGGTGGACAAATATCACAAAAATATAACACAAGGTCAGTAAAGTATTTCAGTATTTGATAATTAATGCAACTTAAGTGTACTACTTAATTCCCCATTTACTCTCAACAAGATAAAAAGTACTTATCAGTTCTTTTATCAGTGAACTAAACATCAGATATTAAACAATTGATCATTAAATTAATTACAAAATAATAAACCTGACAATTAATTATCAGTAAACTCTAATAGTAATTCTCTACTGTAATTAATTAGTCACCAAGTAATAAATGATGCATAATGAACAGATAATTGATTTATAAGTAAGGAGTAACTAATGGAGTCTAAACAACATAATCTTTCATTTCTGATCCTTAATGTTTAACTGGTTTGTATCCAGTGTCATCAACAATTATTAATATCCTTTAAATGGTTTTGTAAAAAGAATAAGAAATTTAAATACACATTTTTTTTTAAGTTGCTTCGTCTCAAAAAAAAAAAAAGCAAGGTGTTTGAGTCAATGACAATGTCTCCAGATCATTCAGGCTTCCAGGCTCGTCATTGGACCGTATTCACCAGTCCTACAGGTTTCAGTCTGAGTCTGCAAGAGCCTTCCTGTCTTCGTTTTCCACCCATTTTTAGCCCATTTGTTTTCCACCTGTTTATTATTTAGCTATTTGGGTTGAGCAGCTTCTGGACTCCAGGTTTCTCTCTTGGTTCCACAGCCAGTGCAGCTCACTGTGTTTGTGGAAGAACACGTTACAGGGTCAGGTCAGAAGACCGATATGGTCATGGATGAAGCTTGGTTGTTTGGTTAATTATTTGTTTTTATGTTGATTTGAATGTACAACTTCAGATTGTTGTCCTAACAGAAGATCAGGTAATGACCCAGTTTTAGTGTCCGGCAGAAGCAGACAGATTTTAAAATGTTCTGGAGTTGATAATGTCATGATGTCTATCGGGATCTCCAAACCTCAACCTCAACCACACATTATTACAGAACCTCCATCATATTTACAGATAGAATTAGGTTCTTTCATTATATCCCTTTTTTAAGATAACCCCCATCTTGAGGGTTTATTGCCAAAATCTGTAACTTTTCTTTCATCAGAACACAGTTCCACTCAAGGTTTAGTTCAGTTTTGTAAATTCCATCATCTTGTGTCTGAGATTTAGTTTCAGAAAAGGCCGCATATCTTCCAAATAGTCTGTTGGCACTGAGTTAGTATCTGATGGTGCTTTTAGAGACTCAGTGTTATGACTCTCCACCAGCCGCATCGTTCACGCCATTGGGCATCGTTTATTTACAGCCTGCGTACGACAGGCTAGCAGTTAGCCAGTTAGCATAGGAGCAGCGCGCCAGGAAAAAGGCAAACAAATAACTTATAATAATTCAAATAATTTATTAAATAACTTTAATAAAGTTAATTTGATTAATTTAGTCTATGTGTTCTTTTATCTTTCCCATGTTTATAGATGAATAAAGGGTATTAGGTCTCTCCTCATCTTTATGTTATAGTAACAACATTAAATATGCATGCAAGCATTCCACGCACATGCTTGCAAACACACACACATACACACACACACACACACACACACACACAAACACACTAACTTAGGCCCATCTTAATGCCCGCAGAGCTGATGAGAAACTGTTTCAGTTCATGAGACCATTCTGTCCTTCAACAGCTCCTTAAGGACACTTTAACCGAACTACACTTTTAGAACTAAAGCATCATTTTATTCTGTTCATCTAAAAAATGTCAAGTGAAATTATTTATAGATAAGTGAAAGTGACTATTCTCATCATGGTAAAATACAGCACAGCACACAGTGAACCACAACAAAAGTAAATCTCTGCTTTTAACCCATACACACACCCTGCAAAAGGGGACAGCTATTTAAAGCACCTGGGGAGCAGTAATGGGGACAGTACCTTGCTCAAGGGTACCTCATGGCGAAATGCTGTTCCGGGAATCAAACCTATGACCTTCAGTTGCTCGAGCCAACTGCTTAACCACTAGGCCATCGCTGCCCACGTATGAGATATAGATTCAAATTCATAAATGTTTATGTGATTTAATAAATTATCTTGAAAAATTAGCTATTCTTTCATAAATTTTGAGACAAGATATAAAATAGAAATATAGATTACTTTGTTGATCACAGTATCACAGATTATTTTTTCTTTCACAGATTATTCATAGATTTTCAAATACATAAAATTATAATTTATATAAGTCTTTCTGTTTAGCCAATCGGTGTAGGTCATTTTCTCCCTCCTTACTGTCCAACCTCATACAATTCACCAAAAACCTTATCTTTAGCCTTCACCACTGCTTTCTTAACCCTGTGCTTCAACATTGTGCACCTGTTTACTTTCTCCATCTCTCTGACTGTCCCACTTCATCTTCGTTAGTCTCTTCTTCAGTTTACACTCATTCTGGGAGTTCTAGGTTCCACCACCAGGTTTCCTTATCCTCCTTCTTCCTTCCTAACTACAGTCTTCTCCATCCTTATTGCAAAATCTACAACCATCTGACCTTCAGGATTCCTCTCCTTGACACCATACCTATCCATCACCTCCTCATCACCTCTGTTCCCTTCTCCAACATGTCCATTAATGTCTCTACCAATCACCACTCTCTCTCCCCTGGGTAAACGCTATCATATCATCTAACTCACTCCAGAATTCTTCTCGTCTTTTATATCAATGACTTTAAAAAGAAAATCCTGTTTCTGGTTGTTCATGTGATAGAAATGTGATTACAAAATGATGTGAGAACATCAAGCTGAACTGTAAAGCACCTCCACATATACAGGGGGTCTGATAGTGAAGGTCATTAACTGGTGTGTTTCTGCAGGCTGCTCACTGGGAGACTCTGGGAGGAGAAAAGAGATCACTGGATACACAGGAGAGTCAGTACTGCTGCCCTGTTCCTGCTCTGATCTACACTCCACACCTGAGAAACTCACCTGGAAGAAAGACACTATAAATGGAAAGACATGGGGTGTGATTTCCAATAATAGTGATCAGTACAGAGACAGAGTTCAGCTGTTTAACACTCACTCTCCAGGAAATCTCTCTCTACTCATATCATTCCTGACTGAAGAGGATGGAGGAGAGTACAGGTGTGAAGTTGAAGGGGGTGATTACAGAGACATCAGACTCACTGTTGAAGGTAAAACAGTTGATTGATCCACATCCACAGTGCAGTGAAGAACCAGATTTAACACATTCATTTCCATTTTATAATCCCCACTGAACAGACCACACACACACACACACACACACACACACACACACACAGACACACACACACACACACACACACACACACACACACACACACACACACACACACACACACACACACACACAAGTATCTCAACAGTTAAAATAATGTAAATAAGCACCCCCGAACTAACCCCCCAAATACCTGTGAATCAGTGTCGGGACCTTAAAAATGGTCAACCATGTTCCCAACTCACCACCAGCAAGCACCAAACTGAGCATCATTTCTTTAGAGAGGATGTGTGTGTTTTTATTCTTCAGTTACAGAGAAAGAAGACATCAAACACTAATCCTTTATTATGTGCAGCTCAATTGGTCTTTTTCTGCAGGAGTCATATATCATATACAAAGACCGCTCCAAGGTTCACCAGTACAAGAGGACCAGTCACTTCTACAACATTTTCAAGTACGTTTTCAGAAAATAGAAATGATGTAATCATTTTATAAACTTAAACACAAAAGTGTCAATGAGAAATAAGGAAACATCAGTATATAAAGAATTTATTTTAATTACAATCTGGCCGAATATTTATTCTGCTGTAACTATTGCAGGGCAGGTGAATACTGAACATGTATCATTTATTTCAGTTCACTCAGTCTCTCTTTTTCTCCCTGCAGAGGATTAGACCATTAGACCACCACCACTAATCAGCACCTATTTTCTCAACCATGGTATTTTTCGGCACCAGTACACTTCGTCTCCACTCCTCAGGCATCCTCTCACGTTCCAAGATTGTGTTAAACAATCAGGCCAGAAACTCTACTGGCATCTCTCCTAAACACCTCCATCCTTCCACCGGTATGTCATCTAGACCAACAGCTTCTCCATTCTTCATCCTCTTCTTCAGTGCCCTTACTTCCATTTCCCTTATTTGCTGCACTTCCTGGTTCACTATCCTCACATTCTCCAATCTTCTCTCTTTTTCATTCTCTTCATTCATCAGCCCCTCAAATTACTCCTTCCATCTGCTCAACACGCTCTGTTCACCTGTGAGTATGTTTCCATTTCTATCATTAATCACCCTGACCTGCTGCACACCTTTTCCAGCTCTGCCTCTCTGTCTAGCAAATTAGTAAAGGTCCTTTTCTCCCTCTTTACTGACCAACCTCTCATACAATTCACCAAACACCTTATCTTTAGGCTTCACCACTGCTTTCTTCACCCTGCAGTTCATCTCCTTGTACTCCTGTCATCCTGTCTTCTTCTTTCTTCCATTCTTCCTTCTCCTCTTACTTTCTTCCTTCCAGATGACACTTCCTCCAGATACCTTTCTAGCCTTTAAAATAAAATCTGTGTTTGAAGCAGCTTCACTGTTTTACATGGTGTTTGTGATTATACTGTCCTGCCTGTGATTCTAATAAAAAAAATCAGTTAAGAAAATACACCTCTATTGTGTTGTTCTTCTGTGATGATCTTATTCTTTCAGCTGCTCCCATTTAGGGGTCACCACAGTGGATCATCAGTTTCCATTTCTTCTGGTCCTCTGCATGTTCTTCCTTCAAACCAACCACCTGCATGTCCTCTCTCACCACGTCTATAAACCTCCTCTTTGGTCTTCCACTTCTCCTCTTTCCTGGCAGCTCCATCTTCAACATCCTCCTCCCAGTATAATCCTCATCTCTCCTCTGGACATGTCCAAACAAACGCAACCTTGCTTCCCCACTATGGTTATGGTCTCCAAAACGTCTAACCTGATCTGTCCCTCTAATATACTCATTTCTAATCCTATCCATCCTCGTCACACCCAACGAAAATCTCAGCATCTTTAACTCTGACACGTCCAGCTCTGCCTCGTGTCTTTTCATCATTGCCACCATCTCCAACCCGTACAACATAGCTCATCTCACTACTGTCTCGTAAACCTTGCCTTTTATTCACACTGGTTCCCGTCTGTCACAGATCACTCCAGCCCCCCACTGACCACTGTTTAAACTAAAGATGAGCTTAATCTAAGACTCTTCCTAATACTCTTATAATACACACTGCTAAAAAGAGTTTAACACTTTTTAATGAGAGTAGAGTATCAGGTCAGTTAAACCTCTGAGATATTGATCTGGTCAGTAAGTAGCAGTGGGGGTTGTTAATTAGTGTCAGCTGTTTTGGTGTTGATAAAATTAACAACAGGTGAACTTAAGGGGCAAAAAAGGTGACCCCAACAACAGGAATGGGTTTTGCAGATGGATGCCACAGACATTTTTTCCCTCCTCATATTTTTCTGACTGCTTTTAAGTAGTTTTGCATTAGAACAGGATCAATGTCTGGTAGCTTGAGGCGATACCAGGACCCTGCAGAGGTCCTTAACCCATCAGCAGGGCCAGTATCTGCACCTTTGTGCAAAGAGGAACAGGATGATCTCAGTCCAGTGTCATTTGTCACTGCTGCAGTTTTTTCTTTCTTTCTTTCTTTCTTTCTTTCTTTCTTTCTTTCTTTCTTTCTTAGCTGTGGTCAGCTGTGATTATCGTCACAAGGTTCTTGTGGGTGACGCTGCCTTTTGCTCTGTTTGTAAGGGAGACTTAAAGATGGAGTAGAAAGACTGACAGGCCAGATTATCTGTACATAAACACACTGTTTACCCAAACTAACTCTATACTTTCCCCTCAGCTGATCTGTTCATGTGAACAACGTTTAAACATTTAACAGGAATATTGAGCAACAGAAAACTCTGAGAGGCAAAGATGAACATTTATGCAAAAACAAGTGAACTACAGTGAAAAAGGATGGAATGATGTTCTGTAACTAAAGTACTGAATATCACCAGTACTTAAATGGTTACTTGATGCATTATTAAAGTTTTACTGCAAAGGAATTAAAGTCACTTAATATAAAGTGGTGCCACAGACACATTTTTTTGTTTCGCAAGGTTGCTCAGAGTGATTCCTCTTTACTTGGTGTCTAAACCACACTGTTGGGGGTTGAGTGTTGAAAGCCAGTAAGTTCATACGCAATTTTCTGCAGAA
>CM029370.1:2880365-2911596 GCA_017165825.1 Hepsetus odoe
AGAGAGAGACAGAGAGAGAGAGAGAGAGAGAGACAGAGAGAGAGAGAGAGAGAGAGAGAGAGAGAGAGAAAGAAAGAGAGAGAGAGAGCAACAGACAGACAGAAAGACAGTTAGACAGAAAGATAGATAATCCTCTTCTGTTTCTGTCCAGCCAGATTTGGTAGTCTGGTTGAAGCATGTACACAAATCAGAGCAAACACACATACACACACACACACACACACACACACACACACACACACACACGCACAAAAGTATATTTATTAATGATAAATATTTATATATATACATAAATCTCTTTCTCTTTCCTGTGTGTGTGTATGTGTGTGTGTGTGTATTGATCCACAGCATAAGCAATGGGATGAAGAATCACCCCTCATCTTCTTCCTTTTCCTCCTCTTCCTCCTCTTCCTCCTCTTCCTCCTCTTCTCCAGAACTGCATTAATCAATCAGGCAATAAATCCAGCGCTCTGGAGAAAAGTGATGTTACTGATCACTCCATCAGTGGAGACCTGCCTGCTCACTTTACACCCCAGTCCTGTATCACTGCTCCGACTGCAGGAGGACACCTCCAGACAATTACACACATCACTCATCAGTGTGTGTGTGTGTGTGTGTGTGTGTGTGCTTCCACAAACAGTAATGATAAAATAATCCAGTGTTTTTAATGCAGTTTTTTTATTTGCAGCTTTAGGCGCTGGAGTCGTAGGTGAGGGGAGGGGAGTGTGTGTGTGTGTGTGTGTGTGTGTGGTTTATGTTTTTTGTGTTTTTTGTTTTTTATTGTGTGTATGTGTGTATGTTTATGTTTTTATTGTGTGTGTATGTTTTTTTTTTTTGCATGAGTGTGTGTGTGTATGTTTGTGTTTTTTTGTTTTTACTGTGTGTGTGTGTGTTTTGTTTTTTGTGTGTGTGTGTGAGTGTGTGTGTGTGTGTGTGTGTGATTGCTCATGTTTTTTTATTTTGTGTGTGTGAGTATGTGTGTGTGTGTGTATGTATGTTTATGTTTTTTTTTTGGTTTTTTTTTGCGTGTGTCTCTCTAGAGATCGTGAGGTTTTCTGTTTCTATTGTCTCCACCTCCACGCCTCGCTCGTCCATGTCCATTTCTGTCCATCCATCCAGAAGTGGACGGTCCTCCATCCTGAGCTCGACAGGAATGTTCCCGTCCTTGAGCACAAGTGGACTGTGCTCCGCCCTGAGCAGGAGTGGACGCTGCTTTGCTCTGGGTTGGAGTGAACTGTCTGCGCCCTTGAGCATGTGAGGACGGTCCTCTATCCTGAGCACCTCCACCTCCACGCCTCGCTCTTCCATGTCCATTTCTGTCCATCCATCCAGGAGTGGACTGTCCTCCATCCTGAGCTCGAGAGAACTGTCCCCGTCCTTGAGCACGAGTGGACTGTGCTCCGCCCTCAGCAGGAGTGGACGCTGCTTTGCTCTGGGTTGGAGTGGACTGCTTGCGCCCTTGAGCATGAGAGGACGGTCCTCTTTCCTGAGCAGCAATGGACGACCCTTTCCCCTGAGCAATAGAGGATTGTCCTCTGCCCTTCGGAAATGTGGACTGTCCTCTGTCCTGAGGAGGAGGCTGAGTGATGGGACAGAAACAGGACATTAGTTTCTCTAAATGAAGTGCTTTAAAAGGACATCAGGACACCATTTATCACAATAATCACATGGTAACTACATCCACCCTTACCTGAGCGGGACGTCCTGCTTGTCTTCTCTCTCCACTGTTGGGAAATTCTCTCAGGGGCTCAGGCGGGGTTGTCCGGTACCCCTGTTCTTTATGGGGTTGACGCTTGGCTCCCTCGTGGTTACTGCCTGCTGTAAATCTGCAGCACTTCCTGTCCTCCCCGTCCGTCAGAGGCTGGGGATCTCTTTTATAGTTGATCTTACGTCCTCTTCCACGCGTTCCTCTCCTGTTCTTTTTCTTTTGAAGAGGGACCTCGTTTTCAGAGGACGGTCTGGTGTCAGTGTCCTGTATGTCAGCTTTTGGAGACATTGGAGAATTGAGGAATCAGAAAAAACTGGATTTATGTTTGAACACAGCCAGGACACAGTTACCCCATCTGACCCTCGACTGACA
Source organism: Hepsetus odoe (assembly GCA_017165825.1). Taxonomy (NCBI): domain Eukaryota; kingdom Metazoa; phylum Chordata; class Actinopteri; order Characiformes; family Hepsetidae; genus Hepsetus; species Hepsetus odoe. The sequence goes on from CM029370.1 coordinate 2,882,446, forward strand.
GACAGTTACTCCATCTGACCCTCTACTGACAAACAGTTACCCCATTTGACCCTCTACTGACACACAGTTACCCCATCTGACCCTCTACTGACACACAGTTACCCCATCTGACCCTCTACTGACAAACAGTTACCCCATTTGACCCTCTACTGACACACAGTTACCCCATCTCACCCTCTACTGACACACAGTTACCCCCAGTGACCCTCTACTGACACAAAGTTCTACCCTCTGTAGGGGTCAATAGGCCACACATGTCAGTTGTTGCTAAGCCACGCCCACCCCTGCTTATCTTTTCTCTGTAATCAGACTCATCACTTGTCCACGTTTGGCTTAAAGAGGTCTTTTCTGTTTCTCACCTGGTGGACGGGAGCAGGCGAGAACCGTCTGTTCTAGAAGAGAGTTCTCCTCAGCCGCTACAACCGTCACACTCGGGTCCTCTAGAACAGGAGGGATCTTGTTGTCCTCGTCCTGCTGTGTTTGGTTTCCTGTTAAAGATGTTAAAGTGTCAGCAGTTAGTGTGGAGAGACACGTCTACGAATGTCCTTATCATCTGACTCTCCAGTGACAGTTACCCCATCTGAGCCTCTTCAGACAATGTTACCCCATCAGAACTTCTACTGACACATATTTACCCCATCTGACTCCCTACTGACACAGTTACTCCATCTGATCCTCTCCTGACAGTTACCCCATCTAGCCCTCTGCAGTCAGGTACCCCATCTGACCTGTTACTGACACATAGTTACCCCCTCTAACCCTCAACTTACACACAGTTACCCCATTTGACCCACTACTGACAAAGCGCTACCCCATATGACCCTCAGCTGCAGTCATAGTCACTCCATCTGAGCCTCTACTGACACAGTTACCCCATCTGAGCCTCTGCTGACACAAAGGTTTAGGTGTCTTTTTAGAAATGGCTGTGTTGCCTCTATAGGGGGCAGCAGCTCACACTGTCAGTCATGTCTAAGCCACGCCCACCCCCCTGGTCACTGCTGTATGGGGCGTCATGTGGAGGTAGAGGATTGAATCTGTGCTGCTTCTCTGTATTCAGACACATCATTTGTCCATATTTGGCTAAAAATGGTCTTTTGTGTTTCTCACCTGGTGGACGGGAGTCGGCGAGGACCGTGTGTTTATCAACAATGTTCTCCTCAGCCGCTACAACCGTCACCTCCAAGATCTGATCTCCTGGGAGGTCCTGAACCGGTTCCAAATCACCAGCTTCTGGTTCTGTTGTTTAGAACGAAATATATTCAGATTGATTCAGATCAGTGGCACAAAAGGCAGAACATGTTTGTTCCTCAGTGCTGAGATGTTGCACACGTTTCTGTTCTCACCCAGATACTTAGCTGCCACGTCCTGTATCAGGATGTCCATGAGCACTCTTATGATGTCCACTGTTTCCTCTGAGGTCTTCAGAGGAGCATGGACATCTATTTTAACAGAAACCAGCTAAACATCAGCAGTTGTCCAGATGTGTCACAGTTATGGGATCTATAATGATGTCCATTACTCACCCATAAGGTGCTCTCTTGTCTTCTGGACATTGTCTTGCTGAGTCTCCAGGAGCTCACCTTCAGTACAAACTTCAGGGCAGCTCACTGGGAGCAGCAGATCTGCTGCCAAAGAAATTCAAAGTGAAAAATGTAGTCTACACATCTCTTTGGACTTTGGACTTTTCATAGTCCAAAGTCCAGCAACTTTGGTGGAAGTTTCCAGTCTCCCTGATCCCTTGTTTTTCTGGAGAAAGAAGGATCTGTCCCCCCTCTGGACTCTGATCAGGTGATTTATTCCATTTAGATTCTTGTTAATTTGGACAGTACAGAACTATAGACGGGAGGAGGGGCTACATCTCTTTTTATTCAGATCAAAGCCACGCCCAGTCAGAAACAATTCCTTTGATTGGTCCATATGCTCAACCCAAGGCATCATGGAATGGACTAACATGTTAAAAAGGCACTGAATCAATGGAAAACATTCAGAGTTGGGTTTATTACTGTACACAATCACCTCATTGGAACAGCACAGCGCCCACTTCAGGACAAAAAGTATATCCATAGCTGGCAGCACCACCCAGGTAATAAGTGTACGGTATGATATCGTCCACCTGAGGGTTCATCTATGTGTTCAAATGTGTTTTTAGATCTTTCAGGTCCGACTTTATTCGACCTTAGTGATGCAGCTCGGAGTAAATATTGATTATTGTCCAGAGAAGAGTTTCAGCAAGCAGCTGATCTAAATATTTTTGATCATCCTTACAATTAGTGGTTGTTACTCACCTGGAGGACGGCAGTCAGTGAGGGCGGTCAGGTCAACTGGGAGGTTCTCCTGGGCTGATTCAACCATCAAACCAAGCCCTTGGTGAACATCAGGGACCTCCACGTCCTCATCCTGCTCTGCATGGTTTTCTGTTAAAGTTGATAAAGTGTTACCCGATCTGACCTTCAACTGACACATAATTACCCCTTCTGACCATCTACTGACAAAGTTACTCCATCTGATCCTCTCCTGACAGTTACCCCATCTAGCCCTCTGCAGTCAGGTACCCCATCTGACCTCTTACTGGCACATAGTTACCCCCTCTAACCCTCAACTTACACACAGTTACCCCATCTGACCCACTACTGACAAAGAGCTACCCCATATGACCCTCAGCTGCAGTAATAGTCACCCCATCTGAGCCTCTCCTGACACAAAGGTTTAGGTGTCTTTTTAGAAATGGCTGTGTAGTCTCCATAGGGGGCAGTAGGTCACACTGTCAGTCATGTCTAAGCCACGCCCACCCCCTGGTCACTGCTGTATGTGGCATCATGTGGAGGTAGATGATTTAATCTGTGCTGCTTCTTGGTATTCAGACACATCATTTGCCCATATTTGGCTAAAAGTGGTCTTCTGTGTTTCTCACCTGGTGGACGGGAGTCGGCGAGGACCGTCTGTTTATCAGCGACGTTCTCCTCAGCCGCTACAACTGTCACCTCCATGAACTGATCTCCTGTGAGGTCCTGAACCGGTTCCACATCACCAGCATCTGGTTCCGTTGTTTAGAATGAAATATATTCAGATTGATTCAGATCAGTGGCACAAAATGCAGAAGATGTTTGTTCCTCAGTTCTGAGATGTTGTACACGTTTCTGTTCTCACCCAGATATTTAGCTGCCACGTCCTGTATCAGGATGTCCAAGAGCACTCTGATGGTGTCCACTGTTTCCTCTGAGGTATACAGAGGAGCATGGACATCTATTTTAACAGAAACCAGCCAAACATCAGCAGTTGTCCAGATGTGTCACAGTTATGGGATCTATAATGATGTCCATTACTCACCCATAAGGTGCTCTCGTGTCTTCTGGACGTGGTCCTGCTGAGTCTCCAGGAGCTCACCTTCAGTGAAAACATCAGGGCAGCTCACTGGGAGAGGCAGATCAGCTGCAAAACAAATTCACAGTGAAAAATGTAGTCCACACGTTTCTTTTTTCATAGCAACTGTTACTAGGTAGGAATGGCTGTCCAGCAACTTTGGTGAGCTCCAGATTTAACCTCATTTTAATGTTACATGAACGGTCACTTGAAGAGTTGGTCCCGGTCCCGCCTACAGTTTGTCCTGCTCACACAGTGTTGTGTGGACAGCATCTTTAGCAGAGTCCGGCAGTGTCCTGACTAATGATGACTAATGATGTCGCTCCACAGTGACCACCCACATGACACTTGCTGTTCGTTTCTGTTACTCACCCTGAAGCTGGACGTCATGTGTGTCGGTCGGGTCAAGAACAGTGTTCACCAGGTTGCTGTTGGAGTCACACTGATCCCCATCATCAGCGTCCAGGATCATGTCATTATCTGCAAAAAGAAGTGTGTGTGAATGTACTGTTCCCGTCTGGACTCTCGTTATTCATTCCATTAAGGTTCTTAATAAAAATATACTAATTATATACTAAATGTATATCTAATAAACTGGGTAACAACACCAGAGTTCATAAATCTGCATCTGCAGAGTTCAGCCAGCTAGCAACATTCTAGCAACAAATTAAATACCATAGAAGCCAAGTGGGATATTTTAGCAACCACCTAGGAACTGCCTAGGATACCATAGCAACCATATAGTGACACCTTAACAACCAGAGATACTATACAAACTTCTTAGAAACACACTAGCAACCAAGGGGGATTCCATAGCAACCATCTACCACCAACTTAACAACCAAATGAAGTAGCCTAGCAACCCTTTAGCAATTCACTGGTGACCACCTAAAATCCAAATTCACTGTTGGACTGTTGGGATGGAGGGCAAGCTTTTAAGGACTTTGGTCAAACCCTTGTCCAGGCTAATGAGAGCTCAACTATCAGTCCTCCAGTCCTGCTTTACTCACCCAAAGCGTTGTCCATGGCATCATGAGGGTTCTCCAGGTCCTTGTCCTCGTTAACAGGGACAGCTTCAGCCTGAGTGTCATCAGCTGTTGCCTCTGATGTCTGGGTCTCTGTTTTCAAACAAACCATCAGTTTTTGTGTTTGAACATGTTCTCCACACCAGTTCTTCTTGTTCTGTACTCACCTGGGAGCTGGTTCTCCAATGGTTCTGGTTCATCCTCTGTAAAATCCTTCTGCACCTCACCTACAGTGTCAAGTGATATTTTTCATTAAAACCTTTTCATTTTGATTTCTTTTCATTAAAATCTTACTATTAATCACATGTTTGCTGTTTGTATGTTTACTCACTTAGACGTTGGTCAGCTGCAGCCACAAAATCAGAAATCAGACTCTCCAGGAGCACTCTCAGCACTTCAGGGCTGCTGACCTGCTGTAGGTGCTCTCCTGCTTTAATATCAGCATTAAAATCAGAATTTCACATGTTACTTATTCATGCCTTGAAAGATAAAAATCTGTAATCTACATTTAAGGCTTAAAAAATATTAAGCAGGTCTATAAACATAATTATTAATATATCTATCCATTCAGCAAATACTGGGGTAAACATAACAGCATAGCAACACCATAGCAACGAACTAGTGACACCATGTTAAGCACCTGTGATAACAAGGAAAAAGCCTAGTAACATCTTAGCAACCAATAAGTTATAGCTATCAACCACTTTTGATCATATTACAACAGCCTAGCAGCATCTTAACAACCATTTGCATAAAATACCATGGCAACCAAACTAATTCAGCCTGCCAACCATATTAGATACCATGATTAAAGCCTAGAAACACACCTAAGCAACAATTTAGTAACAGCCTATTAACCACTTTGGATAATTGTAACAGTCTAGAAACACCTTGACAACAGACTAGTAATATCTTACAACCACTTAGCATTAAATATTAATCCTTTATTTATAATCCCACAAATGGGAAATTTGTCCTCCGCATTTCACCCATACACACACGTGCAGCAGTGGGCAGCTATTGAAAGCGCCCGGGGAGCAGTGACAGGGACGGTACCTTGCTCAAGGGTACCTCAGGGCAACCCACTGGGGAGGGAATCTAACCCACAATCTCCCAATCTGGGGGCAACTCCTTAACCACTAGGCCACCGCTGCCCCATTAATAGCCTACTATTAATATTAATATTAATAGCAACACCTTAGCAACCCAACAGTTACACCCTATCAAAAACAATGTCTTCTGTTTGTGTCCTTCACTCACCCAGATACTCTTCACCAGTTCAAAACCAAGTCAAATCACAATCACAGTTTGCTTATTAAAGTATTAAAGAATTAAAAGTAATATTACTTTAATAAATACTAACACAAGGCACTGCTGTATTAATATTATACAGTGCTATAAATATTGTAATAAATTATATTTAGATTTTTTTCTCCCACATTTAGTCTCTACTATGAATTATGCAGGATCTCCTACAAATTACTCAGTAATTATTCAGATTTATTTCATATTTACAATAAATTTACATGATTTCTTTTAGTGAACTCACTCAGAAACTGCTCTGTCTCGGTCTTGTCCTCATCCAGTAGGACGTTCTGAGAGCCTTTTGAGGGTTGATCCACATCTCCGGTGGTCTCCTCGTACAGTGGACCTGCCTCGTCTTTCAGTGGCTCCACAAGGACCACCGGCAGGACCAGAACCTCGGCCTCTCGCTCTTCCTTCTTCTCTACTGGATCATGTTTGTATTGGTTCTCTTCATTTTTATCATTTGTTGTGTCAAGATCTTGTTTTCCCTTTTTCCTCCACTGAATCTTCCACTTTTTCTTTTTTCCTTTGTTCTTCCCCTTCTTGCTTTTCATTTGATCTTTCCTGATTATCTCCTCATTATTTGTCTCTGTCTCAGAGTTGTCCACCTGGACACAGGAGCACCACATCCAAAAACAGCTCATCTTCTCTTCTTCTCTCTCAGTTTTCTTTTGTCCTTCCTCTCTGACTTCTCCACACGGACTGTTCTGAAGTGTCTGTTTGCTCAGAATTGACCTGCATCATCACATTTATGACGTCAGAGTGAAGTTCCAAACCGTGTTCTAGGTTCTAATGTGGGTTCTGTTCCCAAATTAAAGTCCAGTGAAGCTCCAGGGGCCCTGTGTGTAGTAAATTACAGTGAAGCTGCTGCTTCATTTCTCATCCTCCACTTCTGATCAGGAAACAGTGAGACAGAGATCATTTCTGCTCTGGGACAATAAGAAGGAAAAGTGCAGCGAATCACTCTTCAGTCCGACTGGCTTCACTGTGTCGATGTTGTGTGTTCTGGCCTTTAGACACACCAGTGAATTAGTAAAATGGCCATAAAAATAAAGACTACATAGAGTTAAAAATACAAAAAATAAAGTTTTTAAAGTGAGAGCAGTACAACATCCTGTTTAGTAAAGAAAAAAATATTCTTATAAAACATTAAATTCATTAACTCCAGTTTTTTACTCACTTGACTGTTGATCCAAAAAATCATACAAACAACAAACAAACAAACCAAGAAATAAAAATAAACAGCAGACAAAATGAAATAACTGAAGAAACTTAAATGTTTCTTACATTTCCCTTTGGAACAGCCTTTTCTGGTGAACGTGATGAAGTGTGTGTTGATGTTCTTCTACATTACTGTTATAATTCTATTATTTAAAGACACAATCCAGCGTTAATAAAGTTCAATAATCCTGAAGTGTGAATGTTTTACTAGAGTTCAGTACACAACACTGTAGAAACTGAAGAACATATTTGGATTTGGCTGTTGCTGGAAGTCCTGCAGATCTGTTCTGACGGTGTGTTTACTCTCAGAATCAGATCAGTGTTGGACAGTAGCTGCTGCAGTTCAAGTGGAGAGAAGTGAAGCTGTAAACGACAGGAACTCTGAGTGTCTAAATAATAAAAATCTAAATAATACTTTAAACACCCATAAAAGTTAATATAGTGTTTAATATTTAGTTCATGTAATCTTACATCTAAATTTACACAATAAAGCACAGCATAAAGATTCTGATTTACACCAAACCCACTTTACATTACTGCACATCCATGTTTGAACACTTTACACAACAGAGGCGTCAGGCTGGCGTCAGTACTGATCTCAGACTGTATAATGATGTAATAATGAAGGGGTTTAAACACAACAGCACTTTATTACACACAACATTTTATTAGAACTATATACAGAAACACACACAATAATAAACACAACACTGCAATAATGATCATCAGATACTAATAATAGTTCAGTTCATTAAAATAATTATAATTAATGAAGGTGAAGGAGGAGGAGTCTGCAGGAGTCACGCTGTTTCTGAAAAGATAAAACACAAAGCAGGTTAATGTTCAAGCACACACACACACACGCACACACACACACGCACACACACACACACACACACACACACACGCACACACACACACACACGCACACACACACACACACACGCACACACACACACACACACATACATACAGCTGAATGTAACTAAACACAACATGTTATTAGAACACTTTATACATAAACATTACACAATAATAAAATCAAAATTGTACTATTGATCGTAGTTATTAATACTAATAATACTGTAATTAATTAAAGTGAAGGGAGGAGGACTCGTGCTGCAGGATACACGCTGTTGTTCAGACATCAGTTTCTGAAATGAGAAAACACAAGAAAGCATGTTACTGTACAAGCACACACACACACATGCACACACACGCACACACACACACACGCACACACACACACACACACACACGCGCACACACACACACACACACACACACACACACACACACACAGAGCTGAAAGTAAGGAGTGTGAGTTAGTTTTGTATGTTTGGTGAATCTTCCGTTACTTTACAGGTGAACACTGTGTTTGGAAAACAACAGGGTTTGTGCTGAACTGTCACTTTAACCGATTACACACACATTCCCGAGACACCACACACACTATACACACTCTTTTTTACACACTCGTTTACCTGCTTTCTGTTCAGAAGATCACTAATCCTGAACTGCAGCTGCTGCTTCTCCTGCATCTTCTGTCAGAAACAAACACACACAGTGATGTGATAAAAATGTCAGTCATTTTCTGCCGTTTGTCCCAAACAGGGTCGCAGGGGAGTGCCAGAATCCACCCCAGCTCACACAGGTCAGCAGTCCATCGCAGGGAGGAGCGTGACGGGGACAGCACCTTGCTCAAGGGTACCTCAGGGCAACCTATCAGGAAGGGATTTGACCCCCGATCCTCCGATCATGCTGCCAACACCCTAACCACTCTAACACTGAGTCAACAGGACGACATTCTGTGTTGGAGGACTCGTGTCCCACACTCTAGGGACTGGGAGGTGGGTGGACTGGGAGTTTTGAAATAGTGTTCATGTTACAAAACTTTAACGTGGAGAAAATGATGTTTTTATAATCTGACATTTTCCCCTTTAACTTAATGTAAGAGTGAAAATGTAAACAGTAAAGCTACTTTACACTTTACACCAAATCATAAATCTGATCAAAAGACACAGGAAGTGGTTCAAACTCAAACTCAAACGGGGTCGTGGGGGAGTGCTGGAGTCCAACCCAGCGCACACAGGGTGAAGGACGGGGACGCACCCTGGACAGGTCGCCAGCCCATCGCAGGGAGACTAATAAAAGTATGGAAGTTACAAGTAAGTGTTAATTCATCTGTAAAAGATACTGCACCAAAAATAAATTCAGTTAAAATAAACTGGATATTTTATATAATAAATGATTATATAAAATATAATATAATATAATATAATATAATAAATGATTCTCCCACTGTGACGGTCTTCCTACACCTAGAGTAAACGAGCGGCCAGAGGTGCAGAAAAGTCTCCATTTCAGCATCGTTGCTGTAAACAGTTCTTCTGCCACTCAATAAATTAGAACCACACTAATCTACTCACTTAACTCAGTTTCCCAATCCTACCGGCTGGAGCTTTTGGATTTGTGTTACTCACACAGACAATGTGGAAGAGAAAAACAACATGATGTATCTCCATCCAGCTGCACCACATTCTCTACAAAAACCACTTTAATGAACACTTTAATGAAGCTCTCAGTAATCCTAATAGTCTTTAGGAGACTCATAACTTTACCAACTGCTGATTAAGTGTCGCTGGTGGATGTTGATGGTGAACCTTAACACATTAAACTATGAAGACCAAAACACACTACATGCACAAAGAAAATGAAGCTTCAGATGATTGTTGTTTCTTATTTGTTGATTTGTGTTTTGCTGGTTTCTTTTAAGGAATCAAATTTGTAGTATCAGTTCAGCATTCCTGAAAAATATCTTTAAATGCTTCTTAAGGGAACCAAAAGTGGCTCTTCTTTGTCCAACATGGTCCTGCTACCTTACAGAACTTAGTTCTGAACCTCATGTTACACATCTAATCCAGGTAAGGAGGACTTGCGTTGGGTTGCATCTGTTTTATTACATCGCTCCAAAGAATCATGTTCAGCATTTTCTTCATGTCTGACGTGACGGAAATTGATTTCTCAGAATGGTATTATTTTGGTGGTGGGGTGGTTTTCGTTGCAGTCCTGTCTGAACTTCCTCTTTGCTGCTGAAGAGACTTTCATACTTTCAAACTGTGCATTGTGGTTGCTCTCAAGTTTCTTTTCAGGAAAACCAGAAACCACCAATCCACAGCTCGACCTTCCCTTTCTCCTGCCTGTTTCACATCCAGACATAAAGAACTCTGTTGGCACATCAGCTCCTCCAGTCTGGTGCTGCCTGTGTGTTTGTGATGTCCAGCCAAAATGAATGAGTCTCACTCTCTGCCTCTTATTCATCTCTCTGTCATTATTGAGCCCATTCTTACAGTTACAGCTACGGAAAAAGTGCAGAATGATGGCAAACTGTTTGCTGGTAGGACAGACGGATGAGTGGACTTTTAATGAAATCAGTAATGTTAATTGTGAGTTTTCAACAAATTAAAAAGCTGTGGCTTTTGTTTTGAATGTCTGGCCCAATTTATTAACATCAAATTTAATTTGAAATCAAGAGCTTGTTTGTTTGTTTAAACTAATTTTAAAAATTATTAATTTAATAGAAAATTGCACATGAACTCTAATCAGTGTGGTTTAGAAGTAAAGAGGAATCACTCGGCCACAGAGTGTCTGTAATTACTGTGCAGTAAAACTTTATTAATGCATCAAGTAACCGTGTAAGTACTGGTGATAGTCACTGTTACACCCTCAGAATAAAAGATACACCTTCAGTACTTTAGTTAGAGAACATAATTCCATCATTTTCCACTGCTCTTATTTTTGTGTCAGCATCAGTGGAGCATCCACATAGTGGAGTTTTTGGTTCCTCTCCTCCGTAGTCGTCCGGCTTAAACATCTATTACTGTAACCTGTTCCATCATCGACCATCAATGTAAAGCTTCTTGGGGCAACTTTGTTGTAAAAGGCGCTATACAAGAATAAATTGAATTGAATTGAATTGAATCAGTGACGATGGTCAGTCACTCAGTTAATAAGTGGTCAGAGAGAATTTTATGGTCTAGTTCCAACGTAAACCGACATTCGCATGTTCATGCTGCATCATGCATTTCCTCCTCTTCACATCTTGCCACTTTATGATTGGTCACCTACAGAGGTTGTGAAACTAAATGAGACTTGTGTGTAAGCAATGTTTGTGTAAATGTACTGTTCTCATGACAGTGTGTTCCCAGCATGCATCTCTTTCTTCTCGCTTCTGCTTATCTGATGTCAGTGCAGTGTGACTTGTCACTATTGCATTTCTTTCTTTCTTTACTTTCCCCTCAGTTAATCTGTGGATGTGAACACCTTTAAAACTGTTAACAGGAATATTTATCAACAGAAAAGTGAATCTTTTGAGTCTACATGCAAAACGGATACAGCAGTGATCAGAGTGTGTAGACGCCTCTAAATATTAATATAATTTTAAGTCCTTCCAATAGGAAAATGACGCTGAAGAAAGATCAGTTGTGAATTTCAAATAAATCTTGAGCTGAGTTTGCTCATTTACAGAGTTAATATTTATTTATATGAAATGAATTAGTGGAAATACACATGAATTCTCTCTGCAGAGACACATAAAAAGTTACAGACTGTCAGCACTCAGCGCCCAACACTGTGTTAAAGAGGAAGCACTCGGACACACTGAGTGTCTGTGAGAAGCAAGAAAATGTGTTTATGGTACCACTTAACATTACGTGAAAGTAATTACTATGTAGTAACACATTAAGAAAGCATTAATAACAAAGTGACTACTGGTGATATTCACTGTTACGCTCTCAGAGAAAAAGGTACACCTTCAGTTCTTTACTTACTGAACATAATTCCATCATTTTCCACTGCAGTTTCTGTAAGAGTGGTTTTTTGACCCCAGTTTAAAACATACCAGCCCAACACACACTACACTCCAGCGTCAGAAACGGTGATCAGTCACTCGGTTAATAAGTGGAAATTCCATTAATGTGTGGAGGGACTGATGACCTGGGCCGCTGTAGGTTATTCTGTGATGTAAAAATGCATCTGTGTAGAGTCGTAGAGCAGATGCTGTTTCCATCATCTATTTCTTCCTCCTCACATCTCAGCACATTATGATTGGTCGTCTACAGAGGCTGTGAAACTAAATGTCAGTGGTGTATTTGTGTCTGTTTGCTGATGGTCAGATACGAGTCTCTTCTCAGCACCAGCCTCTACTTCCTTTCTGTTGACTAGAGGATAAACAGTGTGTTTATGTACAGATACTCTGGCCTGTCAGTCTTTATGCTCCATCTGTAATTCACCCTTACACACAGAGTAAAGGCAGCGTCACCCACAGTCACCCTGTGACGACACCCACAGCTGACCACAGCTAACGAGCTAGAAAGAAAGAAAGAAAGAAAGAAAGTGACAAGTCACACTGCACTGAGATCAGTGAGGAGAAAAGATGCTTGCTGGGAACACACTGTCATGATCAGAGTGTGTAGATATTTGTAGATATAAATATAACTTTATGATAAAAGATCAGTTGTGCATTTTAAAGAAATGTGGAGATGATGTTCGCTCGTTTGCAGTGTTTATTATTATTTATATAAAATAAATAACTGGAAATAACAAATGAACTCATTCTGCAGAGACAAATACAAAGTTACAGACTGTCAGCACTCAGCGCCCAACAGAGTGTTACAGACACTCAGTAAAGAGGAAGCACTCGGCCACACTGAGAGCCCACAAAATATAACTCTGTTTTCATGTATCTATGATAGTAACACATTAATAAAGCATTAAATAACAGTGTAACTACTGGTGATATTCACTCTCTCAGAATAGAAGGTCTTTGAGGCTATTTGGGGTGGAACCCCCTGCATCACTGGGGTGGTTCCCTTAAAGGCCTTCAGTACTTTAGTCAGGGAACATAATTCCATCATTTTACACTGCAGTTCATGTTTGTTTTTGTATAAATCTGCATCTAAATGTAAGGGGAAAATATTAGATGTTTTTGAGATACTAATAAAATAAAGCTGCATGATATGAATCTATCAGAACCATTAATACAAAACAGTGAACAATTTAACCACTGTTGCACTTTAAGGGGAAAACAGTATTGGGGTGTCCTGATGGGGGGATATCTTTAGCTGGACTGGGGTGGTCCCTTCAAGGGTAACTTTCAGGACATTTAATTAGAGAACTTAATTCCACCATATTCATTTTTATAAGTTAAAGGCTCCAGTTCTACGAGAAGGTCCTGAGTTTGATTACCAGGCGGAACAGTCCAGTTCCTTTCTGGCCAATCATAATGTGCCGAGATGGCATGATGGGGAAAGGCATGATGGAAACTCTTGAAATGTTTTCTAAAACAGCATCAAGTTTACCCCTCAGACATTAAGACTGTTAACATCACGGCCCACCTGATACTCGACACTGAACACTAGTCATTGAGCTTTAAAGGTTCATTTAATCACCCCTCCCCCCACCAGCATTTCTGAGAGGCCAGTGAGAGGAAGTACAAGCTAAACCACATTTCGCCAGAGCAAACGCAGGAAATAGGTGTGGGGATGAGTGTGTTTGTATGCAACAGTGTGAGTTTACTGACTTTCAGATAAATTATATTATAAGATTAGCAGCTGTGGACAAACGGTAACCAGAAAAATTCTAATCACGTTATCGAAACTGAAGCACTGTGGGCTTCTCAAGGCCGAGTCTTAGATAAAGCCCATCTTTGGATTAAACAGTGGTCAAAGGGTCAAAGGTCAGTTTACCTTGTATGTAAATTTACTGGTTATTTGCTGTACAACACTATATAGATGGATTTTGGAATGATACTGGCTCTTCAGGTTCACGTTACTGTACAGCCTCTCAGAATCGATCTGTAAAAGCAATAATTTGACCAGTCAACATGTTACAAGTTTAAACACACACACACACACACACACACTCACCCTCACACACAGACCCTGCTTCATAATACTGACAGATCCAGGCCATAAACATGTAGCGTTAGACACCATTTTAACTCATTGAGGTCGTGGCAGGTAATCCCTGTTACAAGCATCATGGTTCCTTTTCCAGCAAAGTATTAATGGATATGATCACATTGTTTTGTACATGACATAATATATCTAGCAGAAGTAGGTCAATGTTATATTGTAGTGAAAGTGAAAGTGACTATTTGTCATTATGAAACATGGCACACAGTGCTGAAATGCTTTCTCTGTTTCTCGTTTCACACATACACACACTGAGCAGTTCAGAGTCTGGGGCGTAGTGGGCAAGGGCAGTGGTGGCCTAGTGGTTAGAGAGTTGGCCACAGGATCAGAAGATTGTGGGTTAAAACCCCTTACCAGTAGGTTTCCCTGCGGTACCGTTGAGCAAGGTACCATCCCTGTCACTGCTACCCAGGCGCTTTTATAGCTGCCCCCTGCTGCACGGTGTGTGCATGGGTTAAATGCAGCAGGTTAAATGGTCCAGTTTCATTGCGGTTCACTGTGTGTTCTCACAATGACAAGAATAGTCACAATTAAAAATCAAATACAATTAAATGAGTGCTGGGGATGGTACCTTGCTAAAGGGAACCTCAGAGCAACCTACTGGTCTGGGATTCAAGCCCATAACCTTCTGATTCTGGTGGAAGTAGTGGACAACTAAACACTAGCCCTTCCTGCAGTGACACCACACCTTGTCCCAAATTCCTAAATTCATTCCTGAGGGACGTGTATGTCCTCATTTCAGTTTTTTACCACCTACTCTAGTGCACAGAGAGCTGGATGTTAGCTAAAGAGGATTAAAAAATCTTATATTATCCAATTGCATTGGACTGATTCTTTAGGAAAATCTCTCAGGAAACTTTTGATTGATTAGGCCTGAGATCAGTGTAGGTGAAAGTGAAAGTGACTTCCCCCATTGTGAAACAGCACAGCACACAGTGAACCTCTGCTTTTAACCCACACACACTGTGCATCAGCTAAATGCTGTAAATGTCATTTCTTTACTTTTCCCTGTAAAAAGGAGTGTTTGAAGATCTTCCAGTCTTACCCATGTCTCCTGATCTCCACTCTGTCCTGTTTTCCTCTCACAGCTCTCCATCTGAACTTTTCTCCGAGCTGCAGAATCAAACCAGACCCTCACACACTGCACAGAGCTCCAGCACTGAGTGTGTTCATGAGCAAAACCAACAGTGTGAGTGCATGTGTGTTTACCTCTGAATCTCCAGCAGAAAACCCCTCCAAGTACCAGCAACAGCAGTAAAACCCCCACAGCAGCACAAACCAACACAGTAGAGTCCCGACTCCAGTCCCCTGTGTGAAGGAAAAAATTACATTTATTAAGGGTTACACAACACTCTCTGGCACTGAGGAAATGTGTGATTTTGTCAAAAACATGAAAAAAACTCTTAAATGCAGTTACAAGACAAGTTCAGTTTTCAGATTTCAGATTTCAAATGGCCAATTAATAGTTTATTAATCATTTATCACTCTGAATCATTATTAAAAAGGGCTTTAAAATCAGGTACACAGTCAGCAGGCTGTCATCATTGTAGATCTCCATCCTGTGCTTAAATGTGAAAACGGAAAATATAATAATAATAATAATAATAATAATAGTAAATTATTACTAAAATAATAATGATAAATTACAAAAGACTAAATATGAGAACAAGCCGTTCACTTTGGCTCCACGGAAATGTAAATCAGAAATGGATCTGGATTTGAATATGTACAGTCATGTGTAGATTAAATTTGATAAAACTGTATGTGGTTTTGTGAAGTTAACATTTAAAATGCATCAGTTTGTAGAGATAGATTGTCGAGCTTTTCAGAGAACTGAACTGTGTGTGTGTGTGTGTGTGTGTGTGTGTGTATGAGTGTGTCTGATGAACTTTATCTCACTGATCTGTGTCTCTGCAGGCTG
The DNA here is from genome assembly GCA_017165825.1 of Hepsetus odoe. Taxonomy (NCBI): domain Eukaryota; kingdom Metazoa; phylum Chordata; class Actinopteri; order Characiformes; family Hepsetidae; genus Hepsetus; species Hepsetus odoe. Next base: position 2,898,252 of record CM029370.1, read on the forward strand.
CACTCTGGTCCACAGTGAAGGACTAAAGGATGTAACAGCGAACACAGGAGAGTCAGTACTGCTGCCCTGTTCCTGCACTGACCTCAACACCACACCTGAGAAACTCACCTGGAAGAAACACAACACACACACACATAAACATGAAGAGATCTCCATTAATAGTGATCAGTACAGAAACAGAGTTCAGCTGTTTAACACTCACTCTCCAGGAAATCTCTCTCTACTCATATCACTCCTGACTGTAGAGGATGGAGGAGTGTACACCTGTGATATTGAAGGGTCATTTTCAATAGACATTTTCAATAGACTCTCTGTTGAAGGTAAAACAAATGTACATTGTCCATCCATCCATTTTCTGCTGCTTGTCCCAAACGGGGTCGGAGGGTAGTGCTGGTGTCCAACCCAGCGCACAGGACGGGGGATGCACCCTGGACAGGTCGCCAGCCCATGGCAGGGAGGAGCGGGACGGGGACGGCACCTTGCTCAAGGGTACTTCAGGGTAACCGATTGGGAAGAAGTTCGAACCCCGATCCTCCGATCATGTGGCCAACGCCCGAACCACTAGGCCATCGCTGCCCCAATGTACACTGTAACATTTCTAATCTCAGAAATATATTGGAGTGTTTAGAGAAACAGCTGCACAAGATTTTCTAAAATGCTGATAAAATACATAAACTGACGATGTTGTAAAGAAATGATTTTAACAGATTAAAACTTCATTTCCTCTGTAGCTGGAGAAGGTCTACAGACTGGACTGAGAACGTTAACAGAACGCTGACAGGCTAACACATTAATAATGACAGATATCAGTTGTTCAAGTTCAAGTCTCTGTTGATTGAATTGCTCAAAAACTAGAACCATGTATTTTTTGAGGAGCTGTTCTCGATAAAACAAAAGCAATAATGCTTGTAGGAAAACACACTAAACCAAACCATTTCTTCTTTTATATACAAATATTTCATAATCATTAAAATCTTAACTTTTTAAAACTTCCAAAGTTGACTTTGAAACATTTATATAGTTGACACTTCATGAGCAGTACAGTAGGTGATAACACTCCTGGTAGGTTTTCCTGTTTTTCCTTATTTTAATAAGATTAGTATTGTTTTTTGGAATATTAGTAAATATTTATTATCCTTATATTCTCTACCGGCGGGGCAGTGGTGGCCTAGTGGTTGGGCGTTGGCCACGTGATCGGAGGTTCGGGGGTTCGAACTCCTTCCCGATAGGTTGCCCTGAGGTACCCTTGAGCAAGGTGCCGTCCCCGACTCGCTCCTCCCTGCGATGGGCTGGCAGCCTGTCCAGGGTGCGTCCCCCGTCCTCGCCCTGTGTGCGCTGGGTTGGACACCAGCACTCCCCCGTGACCCTGTTTGGGACAAGCGGCAGAAAATGGATGGATGGATGGAGTATTATATAAAGTAAAAAAAAGTTGTGTTTATCTAGTAAACTGTATAAACGTTTGATTCATTTGTACAGAGCTTTTTAATTGTAATGGTGGCAGGGTGCGGGAAGGACGCCAACGCAGAGCCATGAGTTCGGATCGTAACTTTATTATCTATATCTACAAAACAAGATCCAAGGGCTGCAGTTCTAACTAAAACCAACGAACTGCAGCCTAAACCAAGATACCAGATTACAAAGTGTACAAAACCACCATTCTACGTAGGCTTAGCCTAACGAATGAGCCGTGCTCTGTTCTGACCCATCGGGGCTTAAATAGTCAGCCCCAATGAAGCACACCTGAGCCTTCATGAGCTCAGATGTGCTCAGTCAGAACAGAGCACCCTCTATTATTAATGTCATCCGTGACATTAATAAAATGACTCATGTGAAGATACTTTTTTCCATGTTATTTACTTTATCTAATATAATACAGTGCATATCTAATGTACTGAAAAATAAACCCCTGAGCCAGTTTAGCTCCAGTGATGAAGAACAGAGAAGGTCAGAAGGTGTGTGTGTGAAGGGTATTCTGTAGTGAGGGTGTGTGTGAAGGGTGTTCTGTAGTGAGGGTGTGTGTGAAGGGTGTTCTTTAGTGAGGGTGTGTGTGTGAAAGGTGTTGTGTGGTAAGGGTGTGTTTGTGTGAAGGGTATTCTGTAGTGAGGATGTGTTTGTGTGAAGGGTATTCTGTAGTGAAGGTGTGTGCGAAGAGTGTTGTGTAGTGAGGGTGTGTGTGTGTGTGAAGCGTATTCTGTAGTGAGGGTGTGTGTGTGAAGGGTGTTGTGTAGTGAGAGTATGTGTGTGTGTGAAGGGTGTCATGTAGTGAGGTTGTGTGTGTGAAGGGTGTTGTGTAGTGAGAATGTGTTTGTATGAAGGGTATTCTGTAGTGAAGGTGTGTGTGAAGGGTGTTGTGTAGTGAGGGTGTGTGTGTGTGTGTGTGAAGGGTATTCTGTAGTGAGGGTGTGTGTGAAGGGTGTTCTGTGGTGAGGTTGTGTGTGTGAAGGGTGTTGTGTAGAGAGGTTTTGTGTGTGAAGGGTGTTGTGTAGTGAGAGTATGTGTGGAGTGTATAGTTGTTGGGGGCAGATAGATGTTCTTTAGTGAACTTGCTGGAGAGTTGTGTAGTTTATCTGCTGGAGTTTTGTTACATCTTAATATTTGAGTGTTCTTGCGTTTGTGAGAGAGTTGTGTACTCAGTGTGTGTGTGCAGCACTAGTGTAGGCTGGGTGTGTATTCAGTGGTGTGAAGTCAGTGTTGTTTTACCAGTGAGAATGTTGCTTGAGTTTTATCTTCTCTTCATGGAGTCATTACTGAAGGTGAGTAGATCTGTTTCTCTTCTCACTGATGAACTGACAGTGTGGAGCTGTGAGCTCAGTAAAAGGTGTTTACAGACTGAAACAAGATCTGGACTGGAGATCTGGGACCAACAACAGTTTATTGTAGAAAATGAGTTTTGCTGGAGAAGAAGGGTCCGGGTTCAATGTGGGTGCAAGGCAGTCCAGTGTCTTCTGTGATGGTGATGCCAAAGAGCCTCAAGTGTGAGTGTGCTGGCCTGTGTGTCTGATTTCTGTTGCTTGTAAGTGCATGGAGGATAAATATGTGTGTCTCAAAATAAGCAGCAGCAACGTCGCTGTTGGTTAATAAGTGTGAAATAAGTGTGAAACTTAAGACCACAAAAGGAGACTTGGATCACATTTTCTCACAAGCCAGGTGATACTTCACTTTGATATGAAGACGACTCATATTTCCAGACTTCAGCCAGCTTTTTAAATATTTATTAATCTGTATCTGCATCTCTGTATGTTACTTGTCTGTTATTTTAATGTTTTAATTTAATATTTTGAGGAAAAGATTTTTTATTTAATCAGTTTGTTTGAGTGTCTGTAAAAAAGAAACGTGAAACAGACACAGTGAGTGTTCTCAGAAGCTCTGTGTGTGATCAGCATGTTTCATGAGTCAGAAAACACTGACACTGGGTGTGAGATTATATTGCACTGTAGGTGAACTACAGCCACCAGGACCTCCAACTACAGTCTCTACTACTGCAGTGGATGCCTTTAAAAATGAGTCTCAAACTTTATTTTTATGTGTTTAAATCCTTACTGTTTCACTTTATGTTTCAAATGACTATTTTTTCTCTTCTACAATGCTTCAACTTGTTATTTCTATATCAGAGAAAAGGGTTACTATGAATTTGGAGCAAGATAAAATATACACACACAGTAACCAGATCCATATCATTGAAACCAAATTGTCTGTACATCTTCACATCAAAAAATATAAAATGTTAATTATAAAATTAAAACATTTAAATTAAAATCTAGTTTTAATCTAGTTCTCATTCACTTGCATAGGCAGCTGGTAAAAAAGTTCATGAGATTACTTTTTGCTTCAGGCTTTGAAGGTCTGTACATTTTTACACTAATGTTAAAAGGACTTTTTAAGAACGAACTGCTTTTTTAATGATTACATTGAATTTGAGTCATCTTACACCACAAAAGTCATCAGTGAGAAAAAGAACAGACACACACACACACACTCAAACACACATGCTCACACACACACACACACACACACACACACACACACACAATATTACATGCGCATGTATACGCACAAACACTCTCACACCCACTTGACTGAAAGCATTCAGCCCATTTTAGCCCAAAGAGCAAAATTTTCTTCTGTATTTAAAGTAAACATTATGCTGTAAAGCAGACTCTCAGCCTCTCCCCATAAACCACACCCACACTCAGTGTCACTGCAGAATCTAAAACTTGATTGGTCAGTTTTGCATAGCAGTGCATCACAAAACAGGAATCATCAAAGATGCTTTTGCAACTTTTAAAAAACTGCTGTTCTCACTCTGAGCTGCACAGACATTAGAGTGTGTTCAGCCCAGTGAAGAGCAGAGAGTTGTGTACCCAGTGTGTGTGTGCAGCACCAGTGTAGGCTGTGTGCATCTGTCAGTGTGCTGAAGTCAGTGTTGTTTTACTAGTGAGAATGTTGGTTGTTTTACCTCATGGAGCTTCTCGTCACTGAAGGTGAGTGAGATCTGTTTCTCTTCTGACTGATGAACTGACAGTGTGGAGCTGTGAGCTCAGTAAACGGTGTTTACAGACTGAAAGAAGACGGGAGATCTGGGACCACAACAGTTTATTGTTATCTTTAATTTTTAATTCTACATCACACGTGTGTGTGTGTTAGTCCATCATTAAGTGAAAACTCAGATGAGCAGAATAAAGGACACGTTAGTTCTAAAAGTGTAGATGTGGTTAAAGAGCTGAATGTCCTCATGAACTGAAACAGTTGATCTGATCAGCACTGTGGGCCTGAACGTGGGTCTATAATAGAGTGTGTGTGTTTGTGGGCTTGTGGTTTTGGTGCTCGGTCTAAAAGGGTGCACAGCCGTGCAGAAGTCTTTGCACCATGAACATGAGGGTGGTTGAGGTGGGTCAGGAGTATGTGAGTGATAAATTTACAATTTACAACATTTACAAGCAGCCAATATGTTTGTTGTTAAACGATGCACCAAAAAGTAAATAAACAGAGACAGCAGTATTTTTGTTGACTGTGGTACAAATGTGAGGATTCCATCCATCCATCCATCCATTTTCTGCCGCTTGTCCCAATGTGCCGCTTGTGCCTTATGAGCTCAGGTGTTCTCCAACAGAACAGAGCGCCCTCTACAGAGAACAAAACAAAACAGTCAAACCCTTACATTTTCAGATCTTTTGAGAGTTGCTTTGAGGATCCCATGATGTCACTCTTCAGAGGAGAGTCAAAGAGAAGCACAACTTGCAATTGACCACCTTAAATACCTTTTCTCATGATGGGACACAGCTGTCTATGAAGTTCAAGGCTTAACCAGCTAATCCAACCAATTTAGTGTTGCAAGTAATCAGTACTGCAAAATGTAAAAAATTAATCCAAATTTTTGCGCAGATAGTTTTTCATATTTGATTTAATTTAATAAACTAAATGCTGCATCACTACTACAACTGAATACTGCTTAAAATCTTTGTTCAGAAAACACCCCAGTACTCTGATGTTCCTAGGAATGAAAGACACCTGTAACGGTGGCGGGGTGCAGGAAGGACTCCAAAGCAGAGCCAGGATTCCAGAGCATAACTTTATTAAACATAAATCAAAACACAAACCAAAAGTGCCACCATCAACTGTAGGCTTCACCTAGCTAATGAACTGCGCTCTGTTCTGACTCATTGGGGCTTAAATAGCAGCCCCAATGAAGCACACCTGTGTCTGAACGAGCCCAGGTGTGCTCAGTCAGAACAGAGCGCCGTCTGTCGTGCCCGGCCGGAACCACAGGCACGACAGACTCTGACAACACCACTGTTACCTTTATTGTTATGCGGCTGAGAGGGGTTCCCAAACTTTTTCATGTGACTTGAACATTCACACACGCACACAAAAAAAAAATAAAATAAAATAAAACTGAAAGTTTGGATAACAGGGGCTCTGAGGGGTCTCAGAGTCCTGAGAAGTTCAGAGGAGGCAGGTCTTGGGTTCGGAGAAGAATGTAATTTAGTGGAAAGTCCAGGGCAGACTCCCAGTCCAACGTTTATGTCCGGTCAACACCGCCTCACCCTGACAGAAATGACCAACCAACAGAAAGTGGACATATTGTGCCAGGAAGTGGTTATTTTTTTGTCCAAAGGGAGAGTGTCAGACTGGCCTTCAGCTCCACCCACTCCCCCTCCAACACCTCAGGCTACTCCTTGTTGTACCCAGAGCTCTGCGAACAGACAGAGAAGATAAATCAGGTGGTCGGCGGCCAAAGACATGGAGTATTAGTGTTAACCCTAAAAGGCGGGGCTGAGTTGTTGGCACCCACACCCTCCTTAAAGACACTTGGGAGGGGGCGTATGCATCTCTGTGCTTGCAAACGTGTGCGTGTGTGTGTGTATGTGTGTTTGTGTTTGTGAGCTTGTTTGTCTGTTCAAGTTTGTGTGTGTGTGTGTGTGTGTGCGTGTGCGTGTGTGTACTTATGTGTATTGTTTTTATGCCTATTTTCTTATGTGTGTGCGCCTATGTGCACGTGTGCATGTGGATGTTTATGCATATGATTTTGAATGTGTTTGTGTGTGTGTGTGTGTGTATTTGTTCTTTTTGTGCTTATTTTTGTGTCTTTGTTGCAAGTGTGTCAGTGTGTGTGAGCTAATGTGCATGTGTGAATGTGGTTGAGTATTCAGACTATTTATTACTGAGTAATTAATTCATTACACAAGAATGATCAATTCAGTTTTACTGAAAGTTTCAGGTTTATTATTATTCTGTAATGAATTTAATAATCAATTCTTTAATATTTGTTACTGACCTTGTGCTCTTTTTTTTCCAGTTTTCTCTTGGAGACCTTTATCCTCCTCACTGGGCTCATACTCAGACTTTTATTACTTCCTGCTTTGTCCTACAAAACCATCACCTTTATCAAACGTGCCTCCAGGAACAGAATCATCAACAGTGTTTTTCTAAAATGTTCTGACTGATATGAGCAGTTATTAATATCTTTAATGAAACTTTAATCATCTTGGTTTCTGTGCTCTTCTGAGTAAAGTGGAGAATAAAACACAACAATCCCACGGTTTAATCAGTGGAGTCTTCACTTCACCTGGAGGGACTTTTAACTGATGGGGAGGAATTTAGAGACGGTCTAATGACTGTGTTCCATAAAAGCAGCACAGAGCTGCAGAAACATGGAGAAGAATTAATAGATTCATTAACAGCTAATAAACCAGTTTCACACACGAGCACTAGTTAGTTTACATTTTAATATTCCATCAAATTAAAACACTAATAATTTTAATAATAATTATCAGTACTGTTAGTACCAGTAAAGGAGCAAATAAATGAAGAACCAATGACAAACATCTATCAGTTAATTGTGTATTTATTAGCTAATTATTAATTACTAATTACTAGATCACTTACAACATCATAGCTTATGTTGAAATATTAACTAAATATGAACTATTAAATAATAACTGTCATGTTAATGAAAACAGAGAGTCTGATGAACTTGATCTCACTGATCTGTGTCTCTGCAGGCTGCACTCTCGTCCACAGTGAAGAACTACAGAATGTAACAGCGAACACAGGAGAGTCAGTACTGCTGCCCTGTTCCTGCACTGACCTCAACACCACACCTGAGAAACTCACCTGGAAGAAATACAACACACACACAGATAAACATGAAGAGATTTCCATTAATAGTGATCAGTACAGAAACAGAGTTCAGCTGTTTAACACTCACTCTCCAGGAAATCTCTCTCTACTCATATCACTCCTGACTGAAGAGGATGGAGGAGATTACACCTGTGATATTAAAGGTCACCATACAATGATCAGACTCACTGTTGAAGGTAAAACACTTTTACTTTTCTTTCACATTTCTAATCACAGAAACAGCCAAAGAAAAAAATCTGCTTCAAGCCCCAGAATGTGCTGAGAAAGTTGGACGAAAGACTAACAGTTCAACAATAAAAGTCTCAGTTTCAAGTTTAATAAATGTAATAACCGTGGAAAAGTGGACAATTCATGTAAGTACATGTGTATCAACCTCAGCTGTTACTCATGTAACTACATCAGTGTTTCTTGATGGTCATGATAATATATGTATCGTGTGCAGTTCTACATGTGTAATAAACTGATACTTATGAATGGCTGTGCAGGAAGCTACAGTGAATCCTTTAATCAACAGAATTATCAATGATGAAAAGTCAGCAGATCAGCAGTCGTCACGGTGACCTGTGTGTAACTATGAGTGAGAAAAGTTGCTGTTATGTTCTGTCTACTCATGAATTTAAGATTAAATTTGTTGGATATAATTGAACAAAACAGAGAATCTAGTCTGACTGTGCAACGGTGGCGGGGTGTAGGAAGGACGCCAACGCAGAGCCAGGAAACCGAAATGTAACTCTATTAAACCTAAACCAAAATACAAACCATAAGTGCCACCATTAACTATAAGGCTTCGCCTCGTTAATGAACTCTGTTCTGACTCACTGGGGCTTAAATAGCAGCCCCAATGAAGAACACCTGTGTCTAAATGAGCTCTGTGGTTCCGGTTGGGCACGACAGACTGTGACAGTAGCCCCCCAAAAAACAACGAGGCGTCAAAACACAACCTCGCCACGAACCTCAGGGGGGAGGCCAAACAAAACCGCTGTCCACCCGGCTAGGCCCACAAAACCCAAACTTCAACACAAAGGGACCTCTGACCAGCCATATCCAGGGCTGCTGACGGTGGTGAGGGGTATCCCAGAAGTTCAGTCCATTTCTTTATCTGTTGCTGGGCCTCAACCCTGGAGTCACTGGAGGAATCATCTGACTCTGGAGGAAGGCCCTGACGGAGCCTGAAAGAAAGCTAAACACAGAAGATTTGCCAAGGTTCAAAGAGGAAAGGTCTTTCACATAGTCCGAACTCAGCATCAAACCCCTGCCATCCTTGTTCTCCACATCTCTCATTGCAGAAGTTGTCGTTCACTTTCTTGAATTGAGACAGGTCATTGCTGATGTTATTTTTTGACTTCTTCCTCTTCTTGACCCTACTTCTCTGCTGCTTAGAGCTCAATGAGGCAACATCCTGGCTCTTGGTTCCACTATGAGAAGTTCCATATGGACTCCTTCACCAGCCACCTTGTTCTGAGTCTGCTGAATTGTGAGGGTAAACCGAAGGTAGGGTGTCTCTGATTGTGCTCTGAGCACCATTCTCAGAGTTCTCACGCCTCTGCTCAGCCTCTGGAATCTTTATCTGCTTCTTCATCAGACTGTTCCTCAGCTGCTCCACTCTGGCATTAACCACCAGGGTCCCAGCAGGCACTGGTGTCTGTGGAGGGAGTCGAGATTCCAAGATCGCCAATTTTGCTTCCATACTTCTGACCTGCTTCTCCAGCTACGTGAGCTTACTGGCCTCACTCCGGGCTTTTCTCAGTTCAGCTTGCAGAGCGACGTTGTGGTCTTGCACCTGTTTGAGCTCTGCCCTGGTCTGATTCAGCTGTTTCTTCTCCTGACTGGTTAGAGTCTCTACTCTCCTCGTTGCCTGGCATGCAGTTTGGTCCCCCTGTTCATCCGTTCCCTCCAGCCTCTCTCTTTGGACAACCATCACAGCTTGCAGCATTATTCTGGAGACCTCTCTCTCTTTCCTGAATTTACTGCTCTTTCCGTGAAGCTCAACTTTGTCTTGAGGCAGAGCTTTTCTTTCAGTTTCCATCTCCCTCTTACAAATGGACAAGAGTCCTTTGGTCCTCTCAAGCTGAGAAAGCAGATAGGTGATCCTTTCCTTGTGTTTCACCCTTACATTTGTGACAGAGGCATTCAAGTGTAGCATAGAGGCTTCTTTCTCCATCAGCTGCTGGTGGAGCTTTGTCAGCAACTCCTCCTGTTGAGTGATCTGAACATTCATGCAGCTGATTTGTTCATCTCCGAGGTGAGATTGGATTGTCCTTGCAGCTCTGATCTGTTTGGCCAGATCCCTTGCCTGCTTTCCTCTGAATGACTTTTGCAAGCACATTGCAGCATGTTTGAACAGCTGATATCTCTGCTTTTGAAGATGTCCAAGCTTCCACCTTCTGAATCTCCTCTGAAGTAGACTTGCTGCCCAGCATTGCTTCTTGAAAACAAATCTTTGCTTGTGCATTCTTACTGTAGCCTGGATAATGGTAGCAGCTTTGTGCATTGCAGCAACATTCTTTTGAACGGAATAACCTCTAAAAGCTGCCTGGATGCGTATCGCAGACCTTCTCAACATCTGGAATTTCTCATTTACCCTTAATGTAGGACCTATAATGTCTTTGGATGATGATGGCTGAAACCCTTATGGCCTGGTACTTTACTACCTCCCTGTGTCTTCTGAACGCAGCCTGAATCAGGGAACCTGCCTGATGTTGCAGGATAATCACCCTTCAACTCGTTAATGCCGTTTTCCTTGCTGCGAGGGGCTTTCTTGGATGAAGGGCACAAGGCGCGTTTTCCCCTGTATTTCCACGTTGAACATCGTAGGGAGTATTCACTGCCGTCCTTCTGCGTTGCGTCACACCAGCCGTCAACGAAGCCCCGCCTTCCATGTCGCTTGCGGAAAAAGACACGTGGTTCAGCGTGTCGAGGTAGCGCTTTGCCCTTGCAGCCATGGAGACCAGCATCCGGAGACAAAGCGCGGACCGATCCATGCACAGCTCGGGATCCGGGGTGGGATTGAGTGGGAGCAGCGACGTCACATTCCTCAGACGGCACTCAACCTCCTCAGCCATGGCCGTCGGCGTCCGTCGCACCCACACCTCACCCTCCGAATGCTCGCGGAGGTCCAGAGAAGTCGCATCTATCTCCCAGGTCTTTATCAGCTGCAGCGTCTTCTCAACAACGTTCACTGCCGCCCACAACACGCGCTCCTGCTCGCCCTCATGGCTCGCGACGTCCAAGTACTGGCGGTTCATTCTGTAACGGTGGCGAGGTGCGGGAAGGAAACCAATGCAGAGCCAGGATACTGGAACGTAACTTTATTAAACATAAACCAAAACACAAACCAAAAGTGCCACCATTAACTATAAGGCTTTGCCTCGTTAATGAACCGCGCTCTGTTCTGACTCACTGGGGCTTAAATAGCAGCCCCAATGAAGCACACCTGTGTCTGAATGAGCCCAGGTGTGCTCAAAACAGCACCATCTGTCGTGCCTAGCCGGAACCACAGGCACAACAGACCGTGACAGACTGCAAGATGACGTTAGCAAGTTCGCATCAAATCTGCTGTTTCTCTACAATCAGTCACTCCTACAGTTAAAGAGCATTTTACCATCAGAAGAGAAGTTTACTGTGATTCTGTTTGACATGAACTTTAAATGTCTGAACTCCCTTTATCACCATGGTAACACTAGACCAAATGATTAAGATTATGGTCTGTTTGCTGCTGCTCTGATCCTGTACTGACTGTTAAACTCTTCTCTGTAGAGGGACCAGTTAAACCTACAACATCTACTCCAGAGATCAACCCAACCAGTACCAGGACTTCACCCACAAGACCCAGTAAGCACTGCACACTCAGCCCATATCGCTGTAATATGCTGAATTTATTCCCTATTTAATGGATTAAAGATAATAAAAATAACTGCTTGTGTGAGAAGAAGTCCATCATCTGTTAGACTGAGCTCAGTGGTAGAGTTTAAGTTTAGTGATAAAGCTGTGTTGTTGCTGTTTGTTGATGTAAATTACGTTATTATGTGAATAAGAGTAAAGGTTTAAAAGTTGCTGATCGTTTTTTTGAAAGTATGGAACGGGAGATCATGAGAAAAAAGATTGTGTCTCTTCAGAGGAAGTCTAGATCCATAATGTCCACAATGTACACAATGTCCATAATGTCCTTAATGTCCATTAATGAAATTAAATGAATAGGACTGACTGCTGTGAACAATCTCTGTTTAACTGGTTTACTCTTCTACACTCTCCAGACTGGACTGAGAAAATGAACAGAAACGAAAAGTTTAATAAAAATCTCATCTGTGGTTCAAGCTTTTATACGTATAATTGCTCCAAACTGAAACCCATTAAATAAATAAGATCACAGTTACTTTGTGTACATCCTGAATTTGGAAGGTGAACTCAAAATAACACTGCCAGGTTTAATTTTTATCTTTTGATTATAATATTAAAGATTTCCCTATTAATATGTTTGTTACTCATTAAAATTATATTCGCGTTTTAAAAACATTTTTGGGATAAAACAAAATAAAGACCCAACACAGTCGGACAGTTTATGTTTAGAAAATACAGAAACAGAACAGAAAATCCAGCTGGATTGTAAAATGGACTTTAACGAGTTTCTCTCACAGTTTTGATCAGATGTGTCTGAAATTCCTCGACTGTCACTGAACTGACTGTCAGACTCTTCTCTGCAGGAAGCTCAACTAAAACTACACAACCTTCAACAAGATCTCCTACAATCATCAACCACCAAACCAGTCTGAGCACTTCAGACACAAGAACCAGTAAGCAGTGACCACTCAGCCCAGCTCAGTGTGATATGATGAAAATTTCTTGTTTTTAATGGACTTTTTAAACATATATTTATTTAACGTACATAATCTGATCTCTTCAGTGAAAACTTCCCCGCCCACAGGTGTGTTCTTATGTTTTTTTTATGAATTCTCTTACATTTTCATCAGTTTTATTTGGTTTATATTTACAATTCATGTAAATGACCTGAAAATGTTTCATTTTTAAAGTAAATCTATTTATGAACTCCATTATATCATCAGTGATAACAAGGAACATGTTATGTCTCTGACTGTAACGGTGGCGGGGTACCGGAGGGACGTCAGCTCGGAGCCAGGAGTTGGGAACATACTTTTATTAGTCACACTTACACAAACAAGGAACGGGGGACTGCAGTTCTAAACCTGAAACCCTAGAACTGGGGAACTGCAGTCTAACCCTAGATACTAAGTGGTCTATACTAGGTTACCTATACCTAGTCATAGACACCAAGTTACATACACCAACACCACCCGTTACGCGTAGGCTTAGCCTATTCAATGAGCCGCGCTCTGTTCTGACTCATCGGGGCTTAAATAGTCAGCCCCAATAACGCACACCTGCCTGCATGGGCTCAGGTGTGCTCAGTCAGAACAGAGCGCACTTTAGCGTACCCAAAACACAACACATGTGACAGAACCCCTTATACGTGATAGAGAGCGCCCTCTAGCGTGCCCAAAACGCAACACAGGTGACAGAGGGCGCCCTCTAGCGTGCCCAAAACGCAACACAGGTGACAGAGGGCGCCCTCTAGCGTGCCCAAAACACCCCACATGTGACACTGACCCAGTAAGCACTGCACATTCAGCCCATATAGCTGTAATATGCTGAATTAATTCCTGTTTTTAATGGTTTAAAATAATAATAA